>WELA01002202.1:225726-236825 GCA_009602735.1 Mesotaenium endlicherianum
CCCCCCCCGGGGGGCCGGAGGAGCCATGTTGGACTGCTCCGTGGCAGTTTGGGGACACCATAATGCTCACCTTCATGGCACTATGACAAGAGGCTGCCGTTTTTCGTGTGCACGTTGCGGACCGGACGACACACTTCGGCCTTGCATGGGACGCGCCTGGGGCACCTGCTCTCGTCGTTGGGGTTGGATGCAACGAGCAGCAGCACATGCACCTGCGCCGGCACGGGCCACGGTGTGTCAACGCAAGGGGGAGGAGAAGAAGGGAAAGAAACAGAGAGGCCGCAGTAGGCACAAGAAGGGGGGGGGGAGGTGCGAAAGGGGGGGGAGTCTGAGGTAGATGTCTAGAGACAAGTGGCATCACCTGATGGAGTTGGGGTTGGCGACTGGGATGTGGGTGGGGGCGTGGGCGTGTTTGGGGGGACGGGACGCGGAGGAGGAGCGCAGGCTGTGAAGGTGGAGCTTTGCGAGAGGGTCCAGCTCATCGTGGCGTGCGCGCGCATCAAGATCGCCAACTGCCGCGAGTGCACCTTCTACCTGGGCACCAACCAGAGCCCGCTTGTGATTGGCGACAACCACAACCTGCAGGTGCCGGCCCCGCTGCAGCCAATCCACGCCTCCGGCTGCATCTGCATCTGCATCTGCCTGCCTGCGTGCTTGCCCCGCGTGCTTGCATGCCTCCACCCACTGTTGCGAAAATGCCCCCTGGCTGCTGCTCTTGCTCATGCTGCTACTGCTGTTCCTGGTGAAGGGAGTGTTTGCGGCTCCCAGTCTCTCCTGGGGCGGAATGCCCTTGCGGGGGCTATGTTGAGTTCCTGCTGAGAGTGGCGGCTCTTCCAGTGCCCCCCCCCTTCCCTCTTCGTGCCCTGGGTTGCAGTTTTCTAGCTGCTCCTTCATGAGCTCTGGCTCTGGACTCTCTTTGCCTCTGACAAGAGCAGAAGGAAGCGCTCCTTTTCTGGCTTGCCTTCTCTCGCTTCATGCATCCCACACTTGTATAGAGAGCGTGCAGCACAACCATTTCTCAGCTTTTGGATATGTGTTGCACTTGTATGTCCTCGAGAGAGGTCGTCTCAGCTGGAATCAGGCAAGGCTGAGAAGGGGACTGAGGGATGTCAGCGTGAAGGGTGTAGTGCAACCCTTGGCCGGATTGTGGTACTCCATCGTATGCAATCACCCTATGAGACTGATGTGTGCCAAGAGGCTGCTGTATCAATCTTTTCCATTAGAAGCCACTGAGCTTCTGCTTGCTGCTGGCTGCCCACGATTGGGAGTCATCAGTTGAGTCGAGTGTAAAACCAAAAGAAGCCAAAGGGGGGCAGGGTACCCTTGCATGAGGAGAGGGAGAAGAGGAGGGGCCTCATCGCCAGACAGAAGCCCACCTGGGTGCAGCCAGGCACGGCAGCTTCTTGCACTGCAAGGCCGGCCTGCCACTCGTTGCAGGAGGTTCATCCCCTTTGAGGAGTTCTCTGGCACGTGGAGAGTGCGCTTTGCAGCGTTCTTTGAGCGCGCCACATGACTCTCGCCAGGGCCACCAGTGCTTTGTAGACAGCTGGCTGATGCGGCAGGGCTGGGCAGGGCAGGGCAGGGCAGTCGCTTTGTCTCGTCGAGATGTGAACAAGCTCGCAGAGGAATGGTGAAGCTGGCTGTGGCGGGTCTCTGTCAGGGGATGCAGCGGTTCTGCGCACCCCCGCAGGCACCCTGTGAGATTCTGACCTCCTCGTCGTCTCCTCCCCTCTCTTCCTCCTGCATGCTTGCGCTTTGTACAGGTGGCGCCGTTCAACACGTTCTACCCCAAGCTGGACGCCCACCTGGCGCTGACGGGGATCAATCCGGCGGTGAACCGGTGGGACACGCTCGTCACGCTCGGGGTGGTGGACCCGCACGATGCCATGTCGCATCCAGCTGGCGTCGCCGATGCGCAGGCTGAGGGGGCCACGCTCCTCTCCCCCGACCGCTTTGTCCCCTTCGTGGTGAGGGCCCGCGCTCCCTCGTCCGTTTTCTCTCCCTCTGACTACCTCTGGCTACAAGTGTGTGCATACGTCTCTGGAGGACCTCTTGGAGCCTCTCTTGGGGTGCCAACTGCCTCGTCTTGATGCACTGTGGCGTGGTGCTGCCAGCACCAGGGTTGATTGCAGCCAGGGCTGCTGCCAGGTGGCGCAGCAACGGGCTGGCGCAGTGGCTGAAGGGCGCGGGGGGGGNGGGTTGGGTAGGCTTCCCAGGCCTTGAGTTTTTTTCTGATGCGAGGTCCGGTATGGCAGCTATTTGTCGCAAGCAATCAATTGTGGCGACCAAAAACAATCCGACTCGTATGTTCTCAGGCCTCTCGCAAACATGCATGTTGCCTCTGCCTTCTGGCTGTGTCCCTCGAGCACTCGCTTGTTTAGTCAGCACCTGTCTGCGTCTGCGTGACCTCTCTTCCAGACGTGTCGCGGAGATGCTGGCTAACGCCGGGGTCCAAACAACCGTCATCAACGCTTGCGAGGCCGCAGGGGAGGAGTGCGTGCTCCTTCTTGCAAGCTCCATCCGCCCCGAGAGTGTGTGTATGGGGCAGCAGTCACCCGCCCTCCGCTGGTGATGCCAAGTGGAGTGCAGGAGGCCACATGAGCCCCGCTGGGGTCGCACTTTTGCTGCTGGCTTACACGAGAGCTTGTTGTCTTTGTGCCTGCGGCTTGTGCTGCTGCTGCTGCTGCGGCTGCTTCTGTGATCTGGTGTGCCTGCATGAGCGTGCGCAGGTCCCGTTCAGACCGTCGGCAGAGCAGCAACAACAGCTGCAGCAGCAGCTCCAGATGACCCGTGCCAACCCGTTCCCGCTTCCCAAGCCGTACCTCACAGCCCTGCAGCACAAGGCATGTTGTGCTGCGCCCTTTTATGCTCCCTCGCTCACTCAGCACGCCTCTGGGTCTCTTTCCCCCTGCCATCCCCCTCCGCCCCCAATATCTCCCATCAACTGGCTTGTCCTTCTTCATTCTTGGGGCTAGGCACCCACGGCTTCAGCAACCATGTGCCTTGAAACACACCAGCGGTTCCTGATAGTGGCTTGTTGCTTGTCAGCGTGGCTTGTGTCTCTCCCATTTGCGCTTCCCTCATCCAGGGAGGACTCTGGGCTACGTGCCTGGATTGTGAGAGAGCTCCCTGGCTTGCTTAGTGGCCGCGTGTCATTCAAGGAGGGGCAGGTGGAGCAGGCCTCTGACTTGCGTGCGTGTCTCCCCTCTCCCCGTCTGCCCGATGCTGTGTGGCGTCCAGACTAAGACAGTGGAGGGGCTGCGGCAAACGCTGAAGACGGCGGTGCTGGAAGAGAACAAGAAGAAGGAGCTCACCAACGTCATCCAGGCGCACTTCAAGGAGTGGCTGTTTGGTACGCCCCCACGCTTCTGCTCGCCCGCACGCCGTTCGTTGGTTGTAGCCGTGTTTGACCGACAATGTCTTCGCTGTGTTGGGATGCGCATTTCAGCAGCTACATGCTTGTGGCGTGGTGTATGTCGATGCCCGTCCATGATGCTGCTGCGTGTGCTCAGTTGCGTGTGGAAGAAGTGTGGGTCTGGGGGCAGCACGACGCCTCGTTCAAATGTTGTGGCGTTTCTGCAGTCTTGCACAAATGCGTTGATACCCAGCGCATACGCTGCAGTTTCTGGTGCTGTTGTGACCTATTTCTATAATGTGTGACATCTTCTGCAGCTTCAGGCAACATCAGGCAAGTGTACGACCTGGCAAGGCTGGACCGGGATTGACATTGGAGCCATATTGGCAGCAGTAGGGGCATGTGGATAGCGTAGGCGATTGGACGGTAGGATCTGACCTGTCTGCAGGCATTCAAGATGCGAAGGCGTACTATATTTACACGTAGAGATCGAGCAAGTGGCGTAGAAAGCATGACCAAGATTTGCCAAGGCTGTGTTGTTTGTAACCTCTTAGGGTGCCCGTTGAATGAGAGCTGTTCCACCTGCTGAACATTGTCAAAGGAGTGCCATGGTGCTGAAGTCAACTTGGACTGTGCTCTATTGATGGTGGTCTACCATAGAAAGCTGATGGTATGGTCCTGAACTGCTGTGTAGCCATCCACTCTTTACACCCTTGGCATCCAGGAGTGAGATGATACAGAAAGCTGTGCATAGTATTAACCTGAAACCTGCAGATATGTCGGGGCTTAAGAACAAGCAGTAGCTTCGTGACTAGTCACCATGGAGACTGCTGGCATTTGGTCTGGTAGTCTGTATTTACTGTGCCCTCATATTCTGCAGCTAACTGCCTCATGTTCTCCGGCTAGTCGTTGAAGTGCATCATCTGCGCCAATCTCAAGGGCCTCGCTAGCCCCAGTCAACAGGAGCCGGGGGCATGGAGTAGCCCCCGACAGGCGGAGGGCGCAGAGAGGGTGGCAAGTTGCTGTGCAGCGGCGCTGCTTTAGCAGCCTGATTACCATCGCTGGAAGCTGCACATGGTGAACAAGCAACGGGGTGAATGACAAAGACGCACTCAAACACAAAGAATGGCATGAGCCCACAGCTTCAGCGCATGCCTCAATCTGTCAGCCCATTACAAACCACAGCTGGCGCAACCAAAGAAGCAAGGGCGAAGCTCTCTCACTATACGAGCCTTGTCATCTCTGAGCCATCCACATGTACAAGCTTCGAAGTATCCAATAGACACTCACTTTTTCCTTAAATAAATTTCCAATGCAAGATGCTTGAAAACTCCTGCTAATGTACATCTGCTAGAAGTTGAGCGTGTGCTTGAGCTAAGAAGAGCAGGCTCTACTGTGAATGCCGTGGCAGATGCAAGCGATTGTCGAAGCTGTGCTTGAACCACAAGGGCCAGGCGGCATGTGCCCATGCAGTCACTCACTCGAAAAAGGCTGGGTCTGATGCCCTTGTTGGCTCTCAAGTGGCGGCGCCGAGGCCTCACCTAGCAGGGCAGCAACAGTTGGCGGCAGCCCATAGTCTGCATGGTGCCACCACCACCCACGAGAAGGGCAGTCTGGTCCAGGGCCGTTAAAAGTGCAGTAGCCTGAGAGCATGCATGCCGGCCAGCAGACAGATAGACTGTCGGATAGACACATAGACGGAAACAAGCAAGCAGCGTTCTTTGCACCTGTTCCGCTGCATGCTCACTCAATCCGCTAGGATGCTTACTCGACTTTCTCAGCATCCAATGACGGGCCGAGACCGGGGCCTGACGGCCTTCTCCTGCTTCCTTTCCTCCTCCTTCAGTTGTTTCTCATGTCCCTTCTCCTTCAGTACCTGCGGCAGTCTGCTGCATCTCCAGGATGGGTGCACTGACAGAGGGCTGCCGCTTCTGAAGAGGGTCCTAGGACCATGGCACGACTCAGGGCCGGGCGAGCCCTTCGGGAAAATGCACTTTCAGAAGAATCAACAAGGAACGTGCATCCCAACGTTCAGGCCATGTTGAACCCAAATTTAACGACACGTGGCTGCTGCAAACCAAGCCGTTGTGGTGCCCCGCAGAGAGAGGCGATGGGAGGCAGAAGGCCGAGGGCTGCAGGAAGGGGCCACCGGGCGTCAGTCACGTACCGCCGCTAGTCACGGAAGGAGAAGCACCGGTGGTGGTTGCTTTGGGCGGGTGGGCATAGCCGCACGACGGGCCTAGGGGGCACTTGCCCTGGCAGCAGCAGCAGCACCATCATCACTCCTCGTGAAACAATACGGCCGGCATGAAGCAGCGGGAAGACTGACTCATGAGGGTGTGAGCAGTCTTATCTGTCGCCGGCAGAAGGCCTCAGACATGGAGCATGCTGCCCTAGTTCTTCAAGAGCATTTATGGAGGGGTCAGGAGAGTGCAGCAGTCGTGCGCGCGCACGCACTCATGCACGCACTCATGCACGCGCGCGTGTACACACACACAGACACACACACACACACACTGACATACACACACACACACACACACACACATACATGCACACGCATGCTTGCCTACGCCCACAGCCCACAGGCTCTTTTGCCACGTTCCAGCTAGTGCCAGCATATATACCCCTCCCCTCCCAAGCATGGCAACTTTAATACCTTCATCAGCATGCATCGATCACACGCACGTTCTTTAAAAAAACTGTTATAGATGTGCGAGAAGAACTAGGTATAGATGTGTACCTCGTAGAGCCACCGCTGGCAAGGTTCTGCAGGAGAAGCAACACCACGCGCCGTTTGCAAGGTGGAGAAGACAGACACAGCACACTAAAATTGTTAGTGCACCTTCTTCACTCAAAACATAGTAGAATCTCCAGACTATCAAGCCGACCCCCCCTCCCCCTTCCCCCCTCCGTCTCCCTCCTCTCCCCGGCTTGCGCACACACACACACCAAGTAGCATCTCCACCTTTTGCACTCGGGACCACGTCGCACGCAGCCACCAATAGCTGTGACGTGTGTGTGTGTGTGTGTGTGTGTGTGTGTGTGTGTGTGTGTGTGTGTGTGTGGGGCAGCACCTGCGCATGGTACTCCTCACAACTCAGAGCCGCGCAGTCCAAGGGGATGAGATAGATGCTGCACCCACATGCATACGCTCGCAATTCAGAAGTGGGCAGCAGGCGCCATGAAGGGGGGCCGGGTGTGCACCTTTGAAGGCGTCGTACCAGAGCCGCTTGTTGCGCTGATGGCCGGCCCCCTGCAGGTGCCTGCGCCGGGAAGCAGGCGTGTCGGCAAAGGTCTTGTCGCAGAACTCGCACACGTACTTTATGGCAGGCATGGCAACCGGAGCTAGGGTCTCATGGCCCTCATGTGAAGAGATCGATGTGCAGGTGCCACCGAGACAGCACTACGTGTGAAATAAAGGATGAGAGGGACAGTGGAAGGATGTAAGCATTGCGGAAGGCTGGTGCTGAGGAGCTGAGGCTGTCAGTTCTTGCAAATTGTCTAGTCTGCAAGACGAGGAGAGAGGTTTACTAATCACTTTAAACCTCAGGAAGGGTACCTGTAGAATCTACAGCTCCCATGATCCTCTGAGGAGCTCTAAAATATTCCATAAATACATGATGCTCTCCAATCTTAGTCATGAAAGTTGCACCAGGAGTCAATAGTTACCTGACTAACTGCACGTGCACTAGATAGAAGCTTTTCTGCGAAAGGTAAGCCTAATCTCTAGTGCAGGTACAGGCACAATTTGTTTACGAACTAATTGTCCTTGCACGTATACGTACAATTTATCCCTATGATCGGAAGTTGGTTAACGCGAAAGCGAGGCAGATCGCATTCCTCCTGATTCTACGACCAGCGAACTCCCCAGTTCAGCTTCTTGGAAAGTGTAGATACACATTTGCCGGAAGCTTGCGCTAGTGTTGAATTATTGCCGGGCAACAGTTTTTCTTGTATCAATATGGAATGAGCAATCGATGACTATTACATTGGCTGATATGGGACTCGCCCCGCATTTCAGTAGCATGTCTCCGTGTTATACTCTTGGCTTGTTAGGAGCGTTCGTCACTGGTGGCTGCTCGTCAGAAACCTGTGTCTATTATGTGTCTATTATGATGCTAGGGTGGTGAAGTGAAAAGGTGTATCGTTGTGATTAGCAGCTTGCTCCTTGTTGCTACTCAGGTTGTGTCATAAGGGGACAAACATTTAAGCATAAAAATACGTTACTTGGGATGGTCTGGGTATCATATGACGGAGACTTAAGCTGTGCATGTGCCATGGATTGGAAGTCAACAAATTAAGAGTGGGCAATTTAGCATGCGCACTACGTAAGAGGATTACTTGCCCATAGCTTATGCCTTTCCTCAATCGTAGGAAAATAAACCATCAAATATTGCGCATTCTATTTGAAGTTGTTGGGAGGGTTGGTGCACGAAGTGAATTAGCTTTTTCATCGGCTTGGCTGTGCATAATAGCCATGCTCTCCATGACCTATTTATTGTCTTATACGGCCTCTGGCCATGGTATCCATAGCAAGTAGTTCACTGGTGTAAGATTGTGATGAGCAGCATCAGAGACAAAAACAGTGTGAAGTGTGAGGACTCTACACATATTTACACCTACAACTGCACTCTAGTATATTACAACTCCCTTCTCCTTATATGCAGGGGTGCTTCATTTATCGTCCATCACAAGTACGCAATTTAGTCAACCAGATAGCCGTCAAACACAAGTAACAAAAGGCTGCAGTGTGGGGATGTAGTTGTTCCAACATGCACAACCTTTATGGTCCTCATTTGCCCACGAAAACTTAAATAAGGTGCTGCTTTATAACCCTCAGCAGCTCTTTAGCAGCTGGAATAGTACTGGCCTGGAAATGCAACAAGCTATCTACATTCAAGAGACCGATACTGTGTAAGGTTGAGGACAGCAAGTTACGCATAGAAACCACTTTGCCTTCAACGATCTTGCTCGTAATCAAAGACCATTGTCCTGCTCTCATACCGGCTGTCAATCAAATTGCAACTAAGGTCACATGAAATAAACCAGCAACACAAATCAGGTGAAACATGTTGGCAAGACCTTGTGGGACCATCAAACAAACATGCGAGTATAAAAGAGTCCGGCCGAACTTTGCATGTAGTGGGATGTCTAGCTTGGTCATCTGTAAATGTTTTGGCTGGGCCAGCAACAAATACATCTTTCAGTAAGAGCAAATAGAGGTTTAGAAACTATACCTGCTGTTTCCTATGAGGCCATATGGCAAATGTAGGATATATGTGCAACAACAATAGATGGACATGAGAAGCCTACCACTAGCCGCGATTTAAAGTGCTCAAATTAAAAGTTAATGTATTGCTAGGCAGCAGTCAGGAGTTCTTAGGCTTAGCCTTTGATTTACCAGCTGAGAATAGGGTAATCCCTACAAATATGAGCAACAGGCTCAACAATATCACGCCGGCGACAACAGGCAGAATGATGGCATACTCTCTAGACAGGAAGTAGGCATTCAGGAAATGATCCTCTGGCATGAAAGGCTGCACATACACATACAAAGCACATAGAAATTAGATTCAGGCTGATGTCATACCAAGCAGCTCCACTCCCCCCTATCTCAAACACCGGCAAATAATGTGCAGTTTGTGCAGGTCACAATCAAGAGTAAGGTATTTTTCCGACTATATGGCAAGGAGCGGATATTGTGAAATAATACCAGTACGTACAGAAAGTGTAGGCTACGCAACATCACTAAGTAGTATGTGATTTTATAGGGGCAATGGTGCAGGCGGGAAGGCAAGCAGGCTAGTCCAGGAAACACTCACCGTGACAATGACCCACACAGTGTAGTATGAGAAGACGGCAATGCCTAAGGATAGAAGCAAGAAGCCCACCAGCCAATCACTGACCACCATGGCTCCGCCTCTTCTCTTTCAGGGCTTCATTATGCAGCTAGTGCGCAAAGTGAAGAGGAGAGCTTATACCATCCATACAATGCCCATCGACCCTATGTAAGGAACAATTTTGCTTGTTAGTGAAATCCTCAACCGCGTACAACGTGCATGAGTCGCTGATTGTTTTCATGAGACCAGGCGAGTTTCTCACTGTTACAGCGCTCCTCGAAGAAAGTGCATCGAATAATATATATGAGGTGGACCGAAAAAAGTGAATCATGTGGCATGTCGGGCAACTCTGAAGAGAATTGTCATTTCCGCAAAGCTCTTACATTAGTCTGTGTTAACTGCCGGATGTATCTTGCTCCAACATTGCTTCAGCTCACATATTCATGAGCTGCAGAGAATTTTGAGTTTCTGCTCTCGCATGCCCATAGGAGATGAGACATTGAACTTCGAGAAATAAGGTGGTGGAATCAAGAATAAGGATCATGGCAGTTTCTGCCCTGCTGAACCCTGCCGCTTCTCTCTGCCTGCTCCCACTCCCCCTCATTCGCAACTCCTCATCAGTGTCCACAAGCTCAACAAAGTCACGAGGCAGCTGTCAGGTGCAGCATGACACTCTCGCTCAGAGTATGGGAGACTGTTATTCGAATCTTGTGTCTTTGTTCTTGTATCTCGCTCAAGTCATCATTCCTTACTCCGAATTGAGTGTGCTCAAATCTGCTGGTATGAACTGGCGATGTAGCCTATGAACGAATTCAACCCAGCTCTACCTTTAAACCATGCCAAAAGTGAAAGGCGAACTAACAAACTTGTGTCTTAAATATAACATAATCTTTATTGTAGGAAGGCTGCTAGGTGTGGGCAACTTGTAATCGTTGCCATGGATGGCAGGCATGTGCCAACTGCTGCCAGTCAGTATTCTGAGATGCCTTGAAAAAATTGCATCAGTCCTTATGCGCATCAAGTTCCTTCAATCAGAGCATAGAATACAATATGTCCCAGGCTTTCTCACCTGTCACACCTTACACTGGCTCGACCTGGCAATTCTTTCTCCAAACTTTGGCTACGGCCTGTACTCTTCTGATGCGACGATTGCAAGAAAGGTTAGTCTTATAAACATGCCACAAGAATGTGTTTGACCGCTGGATAGGCACATCAAACGAGCTATAGTCACCCCATGCACCCTCAAAGTGCCACTTGGCGACGTGCTGAGCTCCGCGACAGCCTGACATCTTGTGGGGCCTAATAATCACACAACAAAGTTCACCGTAACATGACTGCAGAGGCCAGGAGTGCTAAGCCAGCGCTCACAAGGCGCGCGTGTGGCTGCCAGCAAGCGCTTGCAGGGGGTGCGTGTGACCGCCAGCTCAGAGAGTGCCAGCTGGACTGCAGCAAGCCCTGCCAACAAGCGCAGCACGGGCGATCTGAAGGGGGCCCTGAGAGCGGCTGTGGCTGATACAAACAGGGGCAAGGTGGGCTGTGACCCTCACCCTAGTCCTAGCACTAGACCAATCTGGACACTTACTGGGTGCTCCTTTGAACAAGACGTGACCCTTATTGAAGGTCAACTGTATCTGCCTGTCAGCTTGTCAGATTTTAGGCTTGGGCTAGTGTGCCACCTGTGGAGTTCAGAGCTCTGAGGAAAGTGCTCTACTGCTGGCTTCATGTGAATGAGGAACTGCATAACGCATGTGTGCAGCCATTGCGTGAGCCATGCATGTAAGGTGCCATCTTGTGCGCGTGCGTGTATGTGTGTGAGCTTGTATGCTGTATTCATGACTCTGAACGCCCGTTGTACAAATTTCTCCAACCTGAATAAGAGCGTCATGACGCGGGGGGGGGGG
>WELA01002202.1:237897-250308 GCA_009602735.1 Mesotaenium endlicherianum
CCCCCCCCCCCTCCCGCGCTTACAAGCCCTTTCCCTTTGCCCCCTAGTGCAGCTGAGCAGCGGCCCTCTCTTCCTCCCTCCCTCTTTCTTTCTCCTTGTCTCTTGTCTGTGTCTGCAACTGCGGGCTTGTGCATAGTAGTTGCCCCAAAGCCTGAGTCGTCAGACAAGCATGCACAAGCATGCGCAAGCACCCAAGCATGTATCATGCACATGCTCACGCATCTTCTTCGTGTCCTTTGCATCTCGCATCTGCCGCCGCCGATGACCATGTCTAGTCAGTAGCTTGGAGCAAGCCACAGTTAATGTCCTTCAGCGTCTTCGTTCCCCCCTCCTCAGGGGGGGCACCTCAAGGAGCAAGGCTCGAGGCAGCCCGCCCGCCCGCCGAGGCCGTTGTACAGGCGTACAGGCGTGTGCGTATCGGGGCGCTTGTGCTGTGGGCGGCTAGCTCGGTGCATGCCGATGGAGGAACGTCACAGCCATCGTCCTGCGGGTGCATCATGGTGGGCAAGGGACGGGTGTGCATCTCGTCTGTGCGGAGGGGGCGCAGAGGAAATTCTGGACGAGTATGCGGGCGCTGAGGAGGGCCCCTTCCTCTCGCGGGTGAAGCCGCTGGCGCTGGGCCGTGTCCGCCAGACTGGGAGCTTTCAGGTAGACGCGCCGGGGCGCCTGAATGTGCCAGTGCTCTTTTCTCGCCCTCTCCCTCTCCCTTTCTCCCTCTCTTCCTCCTTTCCCTCTCCCTCTCTCTCTCTCCCCCCCCCTCTCTCTCTCTCTCTTCTCGCGTTGCCTCCGTGTGTGTAGCAGCTGTGTGTAAATGTGGGTGTTTGTATGTGTGTTGCACTCTGTGCCAGGCCTGTCCAATTGCGGATGTGCACATCTGTCATGCACGAGTGGGTGGGGGGTTGCAGGATAGCCCTGTTCCTTTCGATTTGATCTGCTGCCCACCTGCCCTGGACGCACTGCCGTGAGTGTGGCGTTGCATGCACCATCCATTGTGTGGGTCGGTACAGGCTCTTGTGCAATGGTCTTTGTTAAAGTTGCCATTGGGGGCATGCTGCAGCACGACGCCCAGGCACTACGTGCTACAGGGAGATTGAAGCACGCTATTCCTCACGCGGGAGAGCGTGCGTTTGTGCATCGTGCGTGTTCGCGTGTGCATGGGGGGGGGGGGACTGTGCTGCAGGTCATAGACACCCGCCAAGGGAAGGCAGAGAATGTCGCGGAGTTTTCTGCTTTTGGTGTCAAAGGTTTAATTTGCTGCTCCCTTGAGTACACTACATTTGTGTGTACTCTTTACACGAAGTGATCCCCCCTCCGCTGACGTACCTGTGCCGTGGAAGGTGTCGAGCTAGCCTGGTTGCCTGTCTGAGAAGGTCGCTAATCGGAGGAGAACACAGCTTTGCTTTGGCAGCTTCGGCAGGCGCGGATTGGGTGAAGAGTACGAGCAGGCAGTGTATGTGGAGGCACTCGTTGGGTTTCTTGGAAATTGTTCATGAGGGGAGGGGACACAACCACGTCCGAGGGTCCTAAGGAGAAAGTCTCTAGAGTAAGGTTGCTGAGTCATGACGCAGATGAGTGAGAAGGCAATGCCTGCTTAGAATGCATCTATCAGCCTCTGATTGGGCGTGGGGTCGGAGAGCGTGGAGCTTGCCACAAGAGCAGACCCCGTCGTAGAGTTTGTTCTCTGGGTTATAAGGAGTCATTGTGTACTGCGTTGTTTCAGTGCTGTTGCTTGGTGCCTTCTTCCTTATTGCCTACAAAAGGGGCCACGTTTTGTGTCTCTCTGCAGGGGATTCCGTGTCGCCTATTGTTCCTCTGCATGCCACTTAGTGCTCTGCCCACCCACAGTTGACTGCAGGAGGAAGCTGCCAGCCTGTGACGAGCATCCATCAGCGCCTGTCAGACTTCAGACTTCGGGGAGGATTTGTGAAGAGCTATATGCTGTCACTCGTGTGTGCATGTGCAGGAATTCTGACCATTTACGCCAAGGCCGAGAAGGTTCCGTCTCCCAGCAGCCAGCAAAGCGTCCGGCTGGACGTCACTTTTGAGAGCTTCAATCTGAAGTTCGCCCTGCTGAATGTTACCATTCCCCTGGGGTGGGTGAATCCGAAGGGGTAAGTTTGACTCACCCCCTTCGGAGGTGAAGTGTGGAGAAGCTGAGCCGGGGTGTTGCTCTGGTGGCAGTCAGTCGAGTCAGGGAGCCAGTAATGCTGTGGTTGCCAGTGTATGTGATTTGACATGTGTATTGAAAGAGGTACATAGATAAAAGGTGTTAATTGTTGAAGTGGTCATACGCTCATAAATGCTGTCACAGAGTTCGGATGGCACGCGTATTTTGATCTCTTGTCTAAACATGATTTTCACAACGGTCATTTGTGAGCAGATGGGTTGATGTGACCTTCCTCGATGAGGAATTCAGAATAAGCAGGGGAGACAAAGGTAGTGTGTTTATTGCAGCCAAGCTTACTGCTTGAATTGAGGCTTCAGCCCATCATTAAAATTATGTTTACTGAATTTGAAATCCTTGATTGATGTGTACATATACTTGTAACAAGCTATTTACATTACACTGAGGTCAAGACTAACCCACTGTAAAAATGAAAACTTGTCTATGCTGACATGTTTGCGTGTAAGACAGTTACTTTTCAAAGTTGTACCAATTTCATCACATTGTATAAAGTTTCTGTGCACGCTGCAACTTGTGCAAATAGCTGGTGCAATTATCTTCTAGTTTAGTGTGCACATTCAATATAGGTGAGGACAATTTCTGCTATCTCCTGTTAACCTTCTGCCTGCCCAATCAGTTGCTCCGCCCCAACGTCCGAAGGAAGAAATGCGCTGCTTCAGAGTGGATCAAGATGGAGAGATTTATCACAGAAACAATCATGGCTTGAATATCCTATTTGATTTTTTTGAAAAGCAGCGGCAGCTGCTAAAATATGGTCTGCTGTGGTAAACTGCATAACCTGTACATACATCCGCATACCATCAATGGAATATCAACTAATAAGCTGGGGACATTCAGGGAGTCCTTACAGCAGTCTACTCCTTCTCAAGAAAAAAGGATACATTACACTACATCTTCACCAAGGGACTTCAGAAGTTGTACACTCAGTTTGATCACACTAGATACATTCTGCGTGGAAATATTTTGAAACACTATATAACAAGCACTTAGATGATGTTGTTCCTGTTGTAGAAGTCAGCAAGGCTCTGGAAGACGGTGTTGTGCCATGGGTCAGACAAGTGCTGGATAAGGTTGGCGAAGGGGCCATCGCCAGTGACGCGGGACTGGATGATGAAGGCGAAGAAAGAAACCATGGCAAGACGGCCTGCAAGGAAAGAAACGTTTAGGGGTAAGAGTCGAGATCCCTTCAATCAGACACAAATGCAGAATCTCAAAAGAAACGCACGTGATGAGTACTGAATTACATGCAGAAGGAGAGTTACACGTTTGAAGGTAGGAGGACTTACCGTTGGCAAGCTCCTTCTCCTTGTTCTCAAATGAAGCAGCGAATCCAAGGGGGTTGAAGATACCACCGGGGTAACCCACCTCACCTGAGTATAAGAAATTTGTAGCAGACGTTAATTTACATTCTGGGAGAGCCATTTCGTTAGATTTACAGACCAGTAATGGAAATAGGTAAACATGCACATCAAACTGCAAAAGAGAAATAAACGAATGAGCAGTGCTCTGGGACCGGCAATAAAAATGTACCATCAGGAAGCTTGTTCCCCTTGAAGATGGGGTCCTCGTTGACGCTTCCTGGGTACTTCAGATCCTGCCATCTCCTGACCTCGACGTAGTGGAAGAGGAGGAACTCGATGATGAAGAGGGTTGAAGCTGGGGCAAAGTACTCAGCCTTGCCGGCATCGTACCAGAGAGGCACAGAGAGGAGGCCAGCCTTGGTCAGGACCTCAGGGACGAGGATGCCAGCAACTCCAAGCATGGCCCACCTGCCGTTCTGGAGCTCAGCCTGCTGGTACCATTTAAGGTTGGCAGAGTCCGCTCCTGTTGACCAGAAAACCAGAACAAATTTTTGTTAGACAACTAGGGCCACAGGCACGAACTCAACAATCATGCGAATTGGTGTTAAGGCGAAACAGCGCCAGGTGCCTCAAATGTAGTGCAGCTGAGTAGCAACAAGCAATTGTTGCAGGGCAAGAAGAGTCGTAGCTTACCGAGTCCAAGGGGGTCAAATCCATTGTCTCCGGGAAGGCTGAATCAATAAAAAAACAAGAGAATGCTAGTGAGTGCCCAATACCACAAACTAAAAGATTTGGTGCTGTCTCCCGTTACTGCTTACAAAGAGTGCTACTCAGGTAAGTGTTGCTTGCTGTACAACAAAAAGTGCCAGTGGAGTAGAAAGAAAATGCAACTGGACTGCTATTCCAGATTTTTGAGCTGCAAGTGGAGCAAAGTACACTGAGAACACAGGCTTCCAGCTGAAAAATGCTACTTCCTACATTGATCCCCTCAATTGAATATGTATCTGTCAGCGGAAACAATGAGTAGCCCCAAGTAAGCCAATGGGCTGCACCTGCCGTCAAGGTACGCAGGTGAAGCAAGACCGGGCAACCATTCCCCCTTAGCCTGAACCTTCAAGCTGCGTGCACGGGGAGCTGCAAGAGACACGCTCCTTGCGAAGTTGGTCTGAGCACCAAGGAAGCTGGACTTGAACACAGCTGGGGAGCACACGGCCTGCATTACGACGGACGCCATTGCTGCTAAAGCTGGTGCCTGTGAGATGACAGAGCCTTTTAGTGTGCTTCCTTAGGTGTTCCTTGTCTCTACCTTTTGGGCCTGTAATAACCTTGGAAACAATCACTTGATAGCTGAGTTCCAAAGCGCAGGTAGTGGAGAGATGGTGAAGGCTTACCTCATCATCATCTCTGAGTGTAGGGACTCATCCGGTTGTCGTTGAGCTGCCCGAAAACATTCAATACGCTTCAGATGCACGGCAACGATAGATCCAACGTCCAGATGGTTCTGTCACAGGTTTTTCTGCCCGAACTCAAGCGGAACATCGTCGATTCGGTGTTGTTCTATGAGATCCCTGAACGCCAATCACATGAAAGTATGTTTGCGAAGGCCATCCAGTCAGAAGGATGCTGGTTGGCGCTCTCTAGCGCTCCCTTCAAATTCCTGATCGATGTGGCAGGTATATATTTCTGGAGACAGATAGATGATAATTTCTGTGATATAACTTGTCGATCTTCAAAAGTATCGCTCGAAGTTATATCCTCGATATTCCGCCTCATGTACCACTTGGCGTGGCCCGCATATGTACGGCTCATAACATTAGGGGAGCTAGATCTTTTTTCTTCGAAGTTACGTGCATATGGCCTGATATGGCGCCCAGTGGGCCCAACTTGACATACATATGATTGCGTACCATCATGCCCGACTCCCAACTCCAGACTGAGCGTGAACTGGCGTGAATTGAGCATTCCTCTCAATTCCTCTGCTGCGGTCTGAGATGCTAGCAGCTGATTCAAGTGCAGATCAGCGTTGCAGAGTACATCAATCGGCATTAGTCGTAAGAGGAAGACCAGTCAGGGCATTCCATCATGTGCGACCCGCGCTACGACAGGCAGACCGGTAGTTGGCACTCGAAGCTCTCTTTTCTACTCTCGTCCATCATAAGAGCCGCTTGCTAATATCCTTCACGAACAACTTATCATATCAATCGAGCACCACCATGGCTACTTTCACAGGAACTCAAACTAAGTGCAAGGTGTGCGAGAAAACAGTTTATCTCGTCGATCAACTCATTGCCGATGGTGCAATCTTTCACAAAGCTTGCTTCAGGTATACTACCACTGTCACCTGGCCCTGAGGCGTTTGGCGAGTTAGCTGCTAATTGCTTGAGGCCTCAGCCGGTTGGATACATTGTGTTGTTTAATGATGCAACTATTGTTGCCCTCTTTTTTCGCAGATGCCAGCACTGCAAAACCGTCTTGAAGGTCAGTTCGAAGTCTCGGAAGCAGCTCTATTTTCGTATTTAGAAACCTCTTGGAATGTGACGACCTTGAAGATGAAATGTACTTGCTTTTGGGAGGTACTTTACTGTCTGTTTCTCCAGTCATCGGTCCCACATGATGCGAGCCCCGCCTGACCTTACAAGTTGTCATTGTGTTCAGACTGGCAACTTCGCTTCTCTCGAAGGAGTCCTGTACTGCAAGCCACATTTTCAGCAATTGTTCAAGCAAACAGGAAGTTATAAAGCAAGTTTTGATGAAGCTATCAAGCATGAGAAGGAGCATGTACCCCCTCCAGAGAGTAAGTATATGCTGCCAATGCATCGAATTACTAGCGGAAGGAACCTCGTATGTATGTATGAACATGAATCATAGAAACTAAGTCTATGAAGGTGACATAGTTCTGTATCTAGTAATCCTGCTCTGTAACCGAGTTCTTTTCGCTTCTAGTAACATGTGGGGCGACAGAGGGCCAGGAGCTTAGCATGTCGCTTAAAATCTTGGCTGCCATGTTTTGCTCTGTCTGCAGGTGTGACATCAGGCATCGGCAAGCTTAGCGTGGGGGAGAAGGTACTCTTTCTTTACGCTATGACGTTACCAAATATCGCCACTTGCAAGTTATGGGTTTAATGCCTGGGGACATGAGGCCTGATTCTTACTGTAATGCTAAATGCTGTCTCGCTTTGTGACCTTTGTAAGGTCTGTATGTGCACGTTCTTTCGCTCTACATTCTGGCCATCTCACAGGAGTCTGCTTTCTCCGTTTTAACTTAAAACTCTCCATTGGAAAGAGATCGGTGACTGGGAGGGTCAAACTTTATAATATCTACTTTCTAATTTTCTCCCAACTTGCAGAAAGCACCGTCAGCATTTGCTGGGAGATTCCAGGGGACACAGGATAAGTGTGTGGCATGCGGAAAGACGGTGTATCCTTTGGAGAAGGTACTTATCATATTTTCTTGCTGTCAAACTCTCTCGATGCTCACAAGTTAATGCAAGCTCCTCATTCCTGTATGCACACTTCTGGCATGCCTACTACACACGGTGTAATCTCTATGGTCATTCTACGTTGTAACTAAAGGATCGTTCACCCTCACACTCACACTTGACACTTATCACAACACCTGAAATCTAAACTACCTATGAGGGTCTCAGGAGGCACCAGGCACAGGGGACATTTAATGGAATTCTTTGAGCTCAAACGCAGCAGGAGGCCCTAGTGTCTCCGCGTTTGAGTCACGGTTGGTTCTCATCTTTGTGGGGCCTTGCATATGCCACTGGTTGGGATGCGTTAGCGTACACTTCTTGTAGATGCGTATTTGTAAGCTGTCTGTATGTTGTGGTTGGCATTGACGACGAGGACGGAACTCCAGGGACAAGGTCCGGATTAATTCATATTCAAAGAGCGGTGTCTAAGGCTTCCAAATCTGTCCACAGCACATATTGCTTGTTGGAAGTTCATGGGTGTGGAGCACCTTGGGTCCACAGCTAATCACAGCCCCTGTGAGCTTTGTAATTTTATATGTCTGTATGATACTATAATGCACAACTGAGGGCTTATCTTTGATTTGGCTGATGCTAGTTAATGTCATACTTTCTTGTGGTTTGACATGGATTTTGAGCCAGCATAGCTGTGGTCTGGTGTCCACTCTTTAATCTAATAGTCAGTTTTTCCTGGAGCGGGGGTGGCTTGCGTGTTTTGTGTTATCAGTTGCTGGACATGCGACTTTCTTAAACCCCTCAGGTTTGGCAAGCCCATTTAAGTTTCTTCTTTTGGAGTCTACGTGCAGACAAGCGTGGAGAACACAACCTACCACAAGAATTGTTTCAAGTGTGTCCACGGTGGCTGCAAGCTGACTCCCTCCACATACCAAGCGCTGGAGAGCAAATTGTACTGCAAAGCGCATTACACTCAGCTTTTTCTTAGCAAGGGTAACTACAGTGAGCTTAAGAAAGCTGGCTCTACTGCTGCTTCTGAAGGAACTGCTGCTCCAGACGCTCCAAAGACGGAGGCTCCAAAGACAGAGGCTCCACCCGCTTCACCAGTTGCACCTGCTACTCCTACCACGCCTGCCAAGTGAGCTTGTGATTTTTCCATCTCTGAAATTTGCCGCAGTGGGCATGCTGAACCTTCAAGACTTGCCACTATGGCTACTTCAATTTTTATGGCAATTCAAATACGAGGCGGTCCTCTTCCGTAGTCGTCTCTTGGTGGTGCAGTGCAATGTCTCGAGTAGTCAAGGACGGCTGCAGTTCACATGCATGACAGATAGCAACTACCGGGGGTTGCCCATTGCGATTGAAGGCCTACCTTATACTTCTCAGCCGCAGCTGATTGCAGACTGTGTGGAAGATACCTTGAGGGGTTTCTGATACGTGACAGGGTGAATAATTTGGCGTCAGTCGGTCACTTTGGGCCATTTTCTCATAAAGAGCCGATGGGAAGCTATTTTCCTACTAGTTACGAGAGTTGGGACAGTGTTCAGGGATTTTTGGGCTCATGCCATGGTGCGCAGAGGTGTTCCAAAGTAGCTGTTCTTGTTTTATGCAGTAGGAAATCTCCTGTCATACACTTCGTCCTTGGTTCCCTGTTTCGTATAACATTTTATATCTGTAGCTTTGCAAGCTTGTGGTACAACGTGTAATGTCCAGCAGATAACATGGCTGATTCTGTCCATTTTTACTTTCATGTTGGTCCCTTCTACTGCAATCATATCAAATCAATCTTGTACATTGGTTATTGACTTCCATATAAAGACCCCTCATGAGTTAAGTCTATGCATAAATTCCATGTCTGGAAGTAACATAGTTTTCTAAGACCAAAAAGATGGAAAATGGCAGCTGATTGACATGCTAGTCAGTGGTACTGCGGTTTTGCCAACATGAACGTTTTTAAGCAACATCTTGTCCAGAATCATGTAGGGATATCGACTGCGAGCTTTCATGTATGCAGTATCTATTGGAATATTGAATTCTTCAATGAGTAACTTCAGTAGTTGCAGCCTTTTTTACTTTTTGAAATGGAAAAAATAACATTATGCAGATCATAATGATAAGACTTCCTCCATTCTTTGTCATAGAAAACACTTTAGACACTGAGCGTTGTTGCACCTCGCTAGGACTCCTCACTCGAAAGGATTCTTACGAAAACATGTGAGGCATCGGTCGTACTGCCATGAATGCATCCACCATCTGCACATAACAACCACGAATAGTAGCGACATACTTAGGCTCATATATGGTGCTACCTATCAAATATTTAATTCCTCAGAGCCACTTGACCACGAGTTACCAGGTACATATTTGCACTTTCACCCACTACACAAATCAGGAAAAGCTTGCATACAAAAAAAAGCATGCATGCAGGAATAAGAGAGCAACGTACGTCGGCGGCAGCATCAGACATACAAGTCTACCACTCTGATTGCTGACAAGTGGCGTGGTTGATGACAAGCATTAGCATGCTGTACCTCGTCTGTGACCATGGCTCTTGATCGCTGATGTCTCTCCACCAAAGCCGTAAGCACTTCAATCAAGCGCTTTTTCACATCACCTGTAAACATCCTGCCTGCCTTGTACTCCTGCAATCACCAGCACATATCCTCTCATGACTCAGTATCAAGTAGCACATGGCAGAGGCATAGGCCTATACACAATTGTCCTTGTAAACATCAGAACAACCCTCCAGATTCATCCCTAAATTGTCCTTAGCTACCAGGGTGCAGCATGAACAGATGAACCCCCTTATACATCAATTACTTGCATTCTTAAGAAGGAACTGCATGTTCTGACGTTCCTGCATGCGTCGTTTGAACACCTCAGGGTCCTGCTAAGGTGGAAAAGAATGTGATAATCCCAAAGACCAATATGACTCTGAAGAGGGTGCAATTAAAACAACAGAGGACACGTGCTCCGCAATTGTCTGCTGCAAAGAGTGTGCATTAAATGGTGGTGGTCGTCATCGAACCTGCTTGATGTGCTCCAGCTCGTCGTCGTCATCCAAAAAGAATGATAAGTACTTCACCGATACGTCCACCTGCATCGCCCACCGCAGGCAAAGCCAGAAGAAACTTAACGAGGCATATGGTGGGTAGGCATAGCACAAAGCAGAGTTGAATTATGTAAAGCAGCAACTGCTGAGAGCTTCCCCCAGGCACAGATTGCTACTCCCTGCCTTTTGCTTGCTCATCCCCAACCTGCTGCTATAGCGACATGTGGCTGACCCAGGAGCAAGCTGCCGGACTAAATCCTGCATAAGTAGCTTCACAAGCAATGGACAGGTGGCAGCCCTCAGCACTGTCGCGTGGCACATGCTGACTACCTGCAGAGCTCAGCAGGAGTCCGCAGGAGAGGGTGGGACCTAAGCATCGGCCTCGCTTGAAACGAGATGTGCCTTAGGGCAGCGCAGCAAGAGTCAAATACACCCCCCCATTGCACCGTCCTTCCCCCATCATGTAGGAGACGAGAGGGGGGGGGGAAGACGGGACGGGCAGCGGTGGTGCGGGCGGCGCAACGTACGTCAAGGTTGGCGCCTTTGGCAATGTGCTCCTCCCGTGTGGCCCCTCCTCCCGAGAATGCGTACTTGTTGATCTGCGCGCCACGTTTCGCCCCCAGACTCAATCCTCATCATTGCATAAAGAGCGTGCTTGCAGCTTCATCACGGGGCCCGCAAAGCAACGCTCGCAGAGGATCCGCACGCATCACCGCCGGACGTGTCACACGTACTCACCCACTAGGGCCCTCATTCACTAAGGCAAGCACCTCTCGTCAACCCCCGTCCGCGCAGACCCCTCCCTCTGGGGAAGGCAAGAGTGATGATGCGTGCGTGCGGAGAATGTCCGACGCCATGAGGTGGACCCCGGCGGCAGCCATGGCTGTGACCACCGAAGCGCTGTGGCACATCCTACTCTAAGAGAAGTACTCTAAGTCTGACCCAGGCACAGCACGGAAACAGGCACAGGCACAAGCGCAGGCCAAGGCATGGCATCATTTCCGGAAGGTGGGGGAGGGAGCATGCACACATGTGCTTGGACACCTACAGGGCCAGAGCCGAGGAAAGGAAGCCCACGGCCCCACCACCACCACACCCACCTCAGCTGAGCAAGCCTGAGGCCACGCGAGCAGCATGCATGTGGCACACGCACATACACTTGCCCCGCCCCAGAGCTAACTCGGCACGACGATGCCCGATCACACAAAGAGAAGCATGCTGGCTGGCTGGCTCTCATTCCGGCTCCAACTCCGCCTCCACCTCCGACTTCAACTCTGGATGCGTCACCAACTCCGACCCCGGTGCTGACACAATAACTCTCAACAATTCTGACGCCTAGAGCTGCCTCTGGCTCTGGCTCTGGCTCCGGCTCCCAGTCCATCTCAAAGCCGACTCCAACTCTCCGTCGCCAACTGTCAACGACTCTGACAAGCGACGCCTGATGGGGGCCCCGGCTCTGACTTTGCCTCTCTGCCTCTGGCTCTGCATCTGGATCCATCCGGCTCGGGCGCTGACCTTGGACTTGATGTTGGCGGGCGAGTCGGTGACAAAGATGGCGGACGTGGGGTCGCTCGCGTTCATCTTCCCGCTCTCCCCCTGCCCCCCCATTCAAGTAAGACGCCCGCATACACGCAGCCCAGGCGTCCAATTTCTTTGATTTTTTTCTAGCAGATCCGACTATGCTAACCAGTCGGACTCAACGATGCAAGCATGCAAGCTAGAGCAAGAGCCACGCCGGGCACAGCCACAACCCACAGCTGCGTCAGCGCCACCGCCGGCAGCATCGCCCATCCCACTCTTCCTCTCTCTCGGGCAGACAAGCCCAGAAGGTGTGTGTGCGCAGTGCGTGTGCATGTGCGCGTGATTGAGAAACACCGAATCGCGGCCGCACAGACGTATATCCAGCTGCACGCGCCAGACCGTGAGCCGTCTGGTTGCCTGCCCGCCTTGGTGGAGGCGCGTTTCTTCAGCCACGCCGTAACCCAGACAGTCAAGCGGTCAGTCAAAGGCCAGGACTTGGCGGGGAGAAGAACCACGTGCTGATCTCAGCCTTGGTTTCAGCCTGCTGGCCAACAGGCCACTGCTGCCGCTTGCACTGGGTCATCCGCAAATGTGCCTCTGCTGGAAAGCCTCTCCCCGCGGCAGAGCAGTACCCCCCTCTCCTGGACCGCGGGTTCCCGGCCTGTCCCTGGGGTACGACGCTTGCAGCCGTGGGCAGGAGCTGCCGGGCACGGGGTGAGAGAGGCGAGAGAGGACGGAGGAAGGGGAGGAGGTGGGGGAGGTGGAGGGTGGAGGGTGGCAGAGGCAACACGTTTGAGGGGAGTGTGAAGTGCCCGGTCTTTTGTTTTGATTGATTTGTGCAGCCATGGGTGACCAACGGCCACGAGTACTACGGCGTGCTTATGTGTGCCAAAGTTGCGTGCATATGAGGGGGGGGGGGGG
>WELA01002258.1:0-13804 GCA_009602735.1 Mesotaenium endlicherianum
CCTTCGCGCCTCACGCGATGGCCTCGCCGATGACCACGGTGCAGCTCAGCGCCGAGGTCATCTCGCTGGCGCTTCACTGCATGCCCACAGTCTCCTTCGCGGAGCTCGGCGTGTCGATGGAAGCCACACGGCAAGCGACCCAGCTACTGCTCCAGTTGCGCAGGGCCAGCCAGCGCGCCTCTGACGGCAGGCCAACGTCAGACGCGGCAGCCGCGGTGCTCTCCGCACCCGCGCGACCTGCGCATGAGCGCAGGATGATCAGCACGCCTAACGCTGCGTTTTTGGATAATTTGCAGGGCATCGTGCTGGTCAACACGCAGGCCCCGCAGCGCATCATGTTCGACACTGGCGCCCAGCCAGTCCTCATCAGCCTGCGCTACTTCCGCCAGCTGGGCCTCTCGTCAGGTGACCTAGAGGATTCGCCTACGCGGATCAACACTGCTGCCGGCACGTCCGAGACCGTCACCGGGCGGACGCGGCTGGCCCTCCGCTTCACCTTTCGGCCCGGCACTCCGGATGAGACGACCATCCATCGGCATGCGTTGGTCACTCGCTCCGAGACCTTCGACGTGCTCCTTGGCCAGGACGTGCTCTTTCCTATCGGCGCCGCAGTGGATAATTGGGTGGAGCGGGTCTTCTATCGACCCGACTGGCAGTCAGGGGGGACCCGCACTGCATCTGTGCCGCTTGACATCTTGGATCGTCGCTCAGCTGAGTCCGCCCTCTACGACTTCACGGCGCTGGATGACGGTCGGTCTGTAGTTCAGACCGATAAGGGGGGAGCCGAGGATGATGAGGTCTCCGTCGGCGCCGACTTACTCGAGACGCAGGAGGAGGATCCCGAGCTGTCTGGTGCCGAGCTCCACCTCACGCCCCACGAGCAGGCTGACGCTCTGGCCGCACAAGCCAGGGAGACAGTGCGGATCTACGCCGCGCATAACGCCATGATGCGTCAGATGGCGGCAGACGCCGTGGAGGCACACGCCGTTGCCACGGCTGCCCTTACTGCTGCAGCTCACGCTCATGACGCGGCCATAGCCGCAGCGGCCATACCTCGGCCACAGCCTCCTGCGACGAGCGGAACCTCCTCAAGATCACACGTCCGCGTACGGCATGACGTGCCTGTGGGGGTCGCCATCTAGTACCGCATGGCCTCCCAGTCGCCCTCACCCGCACCGTCGCACAGGACAGGCGACTCATGGCCACGCACTACCACGTCTGAGGACAAGGCCATGAGGCAGGCAGCGTTCCCAGGCAGGTCCGACGACGCGTCATTGAGCAGCGAGGAGGAGGAGTGGCAGGAGTGGTCCCAGGAGGCCGCAGAGGAGCCCGCAGCCCAGCCATTGGCAGAGCCACTGCCGCCCACGCCTACAACTCGTGTCCGACGCCAGCCTACAGGGCCTTCCGGATTCAGTTCTCTCTCACAAGAGACCACGGCCAATCCCCGTCGAGCCCATCCATGCGCCGGCGGGTCTAGTCGTCCGATACAGCACGACTGTTCGACCAGCAACGAGTGCCTTGACGTCACACACTTGTTCGCTGGCAACAGCCTGAGCACAGGCTGGCCAAGTCGCGCCTCCGCCAGCACTGCCTCCACGGTTCCTTTCTCCGCTATCGACCCGCGTGCCGGACGTGCGCATCAGACAGTGGCCAGGACCAGCATCCTTGGTCCTCGACGTACAGGTCCTTCCCCCTACGCCGGGCCAGCTCTACGCTTCGCACGTCGCACTCTGCCCCTAGACCCGCGTACACGCGAGGTCACTCCAATCCGCGAGCATACCAGGGCTGCCCGCGAGGTCATGCCTCTGCGCAACACTCCCAGGGACGCACGAGAGGTCACTCCTCTTCGTGAGGGGAGAGAGGTCACTCCTTTGCGCGAGACGCGCCCGCACTCAGTCACACCGCCGTATGACGGTCCGCGCGATCTCCGCACCCGCGAGCATGACGCACAGTCTTCCTCCACCACGCATTATACCAAACACCGCCTGGCTGGCCTGCCAACGTCCCGCGCAGTCACATAGCCGGCGACTGACCGTCTGGGTCACCTCCTCATAAGGTGGCCCGCACTGCTGCGCGCCTCCACGATCGTCATCCTCATCCGCACGCAACACGCGCAGGGCCCATGCAGCGCAGCCAGCGGGAGCGCGTCCGACTCCCATCTTTTTCGCCGCTGCGCCCGCGAGTCCAGCTCGCCCCACGTCAGCTCGTCCGTCCTCAACAGGCAGCACATTGGGACGAGCGCTCCGTCTGCACAGTGCCCCTTCAGGCGGATCTTCGCGAGCGTCAGCGTTCGTACTTTGATTACCATTCCCAGCTGCCCTAGCGCACCACCACAGAGCAGCTGGCCCACGATGCTTCACACCACGCAGACTACAGGACAAGGGACCGATGGTAGCAGCAGTGCGTGCGCGACGCGCAGGCTCTGGCCCGCCCAGTGCCCGAGGAGGCCTTGCAGGACGCGCGTGCGCGCTGGCGCACTTATTAGGCACATTTTCGCACGGCTCGCCCGCAGCCGCTGCTCGACCGCATTCCTTGACTTACTCGCCACTACGCAGAGCTCGCAGTGGCGGCCCTCCACATGGCGCCCCATCAACACAGTCTGCTGCGCTCCTATCCACCGCCAGCGCAGGCCGGCGATCCCGCCCTGGGCTGTCGCCCCCTTCCTACGCCTATCTACACCGCACAGCTCGACGAGCGTCCCGGCGGCATTGTCCTTGTCGAGCTCTTCGCCGGCATTGCGACAGGGTTGTTGGCCACCCTGCAGGCTGGCATCCCCGTACGTCGGTACGTCTACATGGACCCCGATGGCAAGGCGCAGCAGTTCGCCCGCAGGCAGATGGTCTTATGCCACGAGCGTTTCCCAGACCTCTTCCCAGAGCATGCCTTCTACCGCGCCCAGACTGACTGGCCCATGGACATCCGCGACATTACCGCCGAGCACATCACGCGCCTCGGGCCCATCGACCTCATCATTGCTGGCTGGGAGTGCTAGGGCTTCTCCATTGCGGGACGAGGCAACGCGCTCGGTGACCCGCGTACGGCCTTGTTCTGGCACCTGCTCCGCGTCCTCAACATGGTTGAGGACCGCCAGCCGCCGCACACGCTCGCCTGGGTGCTGGAGAACGTGGCTGTCCGCCACGATTCGCGGCCCAACGTCAGCACCGACTTTGCCCTCTGCAGCAGCTACGTCGGTCGTGAGGCCGTCATCAACGCCGCTCAGATTGGTTCCTTCGCGCATCGTGTGCGCGCCTACTTCACCAACCTGGCCATGCCAGGGCACGCTTGAGGCGTTAGCGGCCGCACATCCACGCCACACGCGCAACGTTGACTCCATCCTCGACGTGGCGCGCCTGGCCCAGCGCGTGGTCGCCCTTCCGCATCCTTCTCAGGCCCAGTGTGAGGTCCTCCGCGACGTCACGCGGGCGCTTCCTACGTTCGTGAGTCGCTACGACAGCGCGGCCTACGTGGGCGACCAGCGCGGCATGATCATTGACCTCGAGAGTGGCATGTTCCAACGACCCCGTGCCGTGGAGATGGAGCGTGCGATGGGCTTCCCTCCACATCTCACACAAGTGGACGGCATCACCAAGGTCAACCGCATGCGACTCCTTGGCCAGGCTATTGATGCCAACGTCTTGACGTGGCTTCTCCTGCAGACACAGGCCCTGACTCCCCCTTACGCCCAGGCTCGTCATCCTGAGATGGACCAGTTCTATGACGCCATGGATCGAGAATCCGACGGCGACGGCCGCGCCCCGCCTGGTACAACCTGGCATTCCCAGCGCGAGGGTCCAGCTTCCCAGCAGCCGACTGCGCCTTGTCTTGGTCCTCGTTCTGGTTCGCTGGAGGGGGGCAGGAGGAGACAGGAGTCCTCACAGCGACCCAGGGAGTTTCGTTCCCCGTTTCTTTTTCCACGCTCTCCGCCGCCTACAGGTGGTGCAGGGCAGATGGCAGCAGCTGCCGAGGAGAGGGCACCTGAGGCAGGCTGAGTGCAGCCAGTTGCAGGACAGGTGACGCCTGCAGACACACAGATCGCGTCAGCAGCAGGGCAGGAGGCGCCAGCTGCAGCGCAGGAGCCACCACCAGCTGTCCCTACTTGGAAGCTGGGGGGGACTCTCACTAGGGCACAGGCTGCTCAAGCTAACGGCATTGCTGGATGCACGGCGCAGTGCCAGCTTTGCCAGCGGCATGCACGATCTTGGGCGCTACACAGGCGACCCTATGAGAATACCCCTCCAGACAGACATGCCCATCTTCCAGAAGCGCTACCGCTACAGCCGCTTTGAGGACGACCTGATCAGCACGCAGACAGGCAAGCTAGAGGAGTGTCAGCTCATTTGTGAGTCTGCCTTCACCTACGCTGCGCCCACAGTCATGCCAGCCAAGAAGGACGCCTCAGGCAACTGGTCTGAGAAGAGGATGTGCGGTGACTATTGTAAGCTTAACGAGGTCACTGAGCAGGACAGATACCCTATGCTGACCCCTGACGAGATCTTCGACGACATCGGCGCTTGTACTTGGTTCTCGGTGCTGGATTTGAGGCAGGGCTTCAACCAGATACCCATTGCGGAGGAGGACCAGCATAAGACGGCTTTTGGGGGATCGCAGCGTCTCTACGAGTGGAGGGTTATGCCCTTCGGCTTGAAGAACGCTCCTGCCACCTTCCAGCGAGTCATGGATAAGGAGCTCGCAGGGCTCGCCTTTGCTTGGTGCTTCATCGATGACGTGCTCGTCTTCAGTGAGACATTTGAGGAGCACGTGGCGCATATCACTACAGTTCTGGACCGCTTGGAGGCTGTTGGGCTCAAGTGTCATTCAAGCAAGTGCACCTTTGGGACCCGGGAGGTGGAGTACCTCGGGCATCTTCTGTCTTCCAGTGGTTTGGCTCCTCACCTGGCCGAGGTCTCGGCCATCACAGGCATCCCGCCGCCGACCGACCTCTAGCACTTGAGGGCCTTTCTTGGCATCGCCAACTACTATTGCCGCTTTGTGCCAAGGTTCAGCGAGCTGGCCAAGCCGCTCAACGACTTGCTACGCAAGGGCGTTGCCTACGTATGGGGACCAGAGCAGCAGGCAGCGTTTGACAAGCTCAAGGAGCTGTTGGTGAGCGCCCCAGTACTACGGCGTCCTGACTATCATAAGCCCTTCATCCTCCACATCGACTGGTCGCAGGCAGGGCTTGGAGCAGTGCTGGTGCAGGAGCATGACGGCTTCGAGCATGTGGTGGCGTATGCCAGCCGCAGCAACAACCGTGCCGAGGGCAACTACGGCTCCAATGAGGGGGAGTGCCTGGCAGCAGTATGGGCAATTGTGCATTTCAGGCACTATCTCTACGGCACCCACTTCCGCTTGGTCACCGACCATCAGCCACTCAAGTGGCTCATGACATTGGAGCGCCTGACGGGCAAGTACGCACGGTGGGCGCTCATCTTGCAGGAGTACATACACCTTTGACGTGCATCATCGTCCAGGGTCGACGAACCTGGACGCTGACGGCCTCAACCGCAACCCGCTGCCCTCTTCGCTAGACCTCACGGTAACCCGCCACGATGAGGATGAGCCGGTGGCCTGGCACGCAGCGGCATTCTTGGCCTTCATCGTTGACGGCGACGTGCGGCCCGCAGGGCTCACTAGCCTAGACATGGTGACTGTCACCACTCGACGACTAGCCTTGGCAGTAGCTGAGGAGCAGGACAGCTGGCAGCGCGGGCCCGAGGACGTGTGGGACGACACCCCGGTGCTGCAGTACGTCACGGCCAAGGAGTTGGTCCCAGGCATTAGTGCCCGCGAGCGTGACCGCGTCCTCAAGCGTAGCCGGGACTTCGTCTTCATGGAGGGGCGCATGCGGCGAGTGATGGCGGACGGCTCTGTCCTGGTGGTCCCTGAGCCCGCTATACGCAGCCAGTTGGTGCGACGTGTGCACGAGACGCTTGGACACTTCGGTGTTAAGCGCACTCTCAGCCTCCTCCAGGCTGAGTACTGGTGGCACGGCATGACTAAGGTTGTCGCCGACGTCGTCAGCAGCTGCACACTTTGCGACCGGGTGCGCTCGAGCTTCACAGCCCGCACCGTCGCTCTCAGTCCTCTCCCTATTCAGGGGCTGTTCTACAGGTGGTCGCTCGACTTGGCTGGGGAGCTGCCCAAGTCTCGCCGAGGCAACCTCTATGTCTTGGTGATGATCGAGCACATGTCCAAGTGGATTGAGCTTGTGCCGTTGCCCAGCAAGGCCAATGAGGGGATTGCCTAGGCTTTCCTCGATCACGTCCTTAGCCGCTTTGGCAATTGCGCTGAGGTCCTCACCGACCAAGGCAAAGAGTTCCAAAGCAGCTTTAGAGCGCTCAATGATCGACCACCGCACCACCTCCCGCGACCATCCCCAGGCTGACGGTCTCGCAGTGCGCATGGTGCAGACCCAAGCTTGGGCTGCAAAAGTACTGCTTGGCCCACGACAGCACCCACTGGGACGACGCCCTCCCATGGTTGGCTATGGGGTACAGGTTCAGTAAGCAGGCCTCCTTGGCCTCACATTCTCCCTACTTCCTTCTCTACAGCCGACAGCCAGTCCTGCCCGCAGCAGCCAGGACCGTGGCCGAAAACGTTTTGGACTTGGACAATCCCGAGACGTGGAGCGCTCTTATCGGGCAGCGTGCACAGCTCTTTCAGCGCCTGATGCCCATGGCCATGGACAACCTCAGCATTGCTCAGCACCGCGACACACTGAGGTATGCCATGACTCGTGGAGGAGCCTATCGGCCGTGAGTGTTGCAGTTCTCCGCAGGTGACTTCGTGTACCTGCGACGCCAGACGAAGAACACCCTCGACACCAGCAGCTTGCCCGTCATCCTACGCGCCAGGCGTGTCTTGGTGTCAGGAGTTCTAGAGTTGGAAGGCGCAGATGGCCGTCTTCACAAGGACCACACAAAGAATTGTGGACCATGCCACCTTCCCAACCTTGACATGCTGGTTCGTCCTCGCAACGCGAGGCCGCCCAAGGATTGGGCGTGCCAAATCTGCCACAGCCCCGGCCAGGAGGCCAGCATGCTGCTCTGCGACAGCTGCAACCTCGGCTTCCACATCGGTTGCCTTGACCCGCCGCTGGCCCGCGTGCCTGCTGGCGACTGGTTTTGTAGCGACTGCACTGCTTTAGCTCTAGACAGCGATCACAACCCATCAGCTGGTGGCTGAGAGCTGGGGGGGGAAAGAAAACATTTGAAAGTGAATCTGAAACTTGAGGAAGCTTCCTCTAGGAGTAGGTGATGCAGTCACCAAGTTATAGCCTCAATGATGCACTTATACTATGAAAATGCAAGACTTATGTAGTCTAAAGGGCTCGCGGATTTGTGCGCACAAAGCTAGGGGTCCTTGGGGTCACGAATAGTCAACATTGTCACCTTTGGGTGCATTGAGTCACAAGTTGGCCATTTGGTGTGATTCCGCTAGGTGCCGAAAGGAGTGCGGACTAGATCGCGTCTATCTCGCTCGATAATTAACCAAATGACGCGAAACCGGTGCCATTTGGAAGATGCTTCGACGCGCTACACTTTGGTGACTCGGAAATCTAGAGAAGGTCAACATATGGATGCGTAAAGTCAATGCAAAGTTGGTCTTCCTAGGTTGATGGTTCACACACGTAGAGCTTGGTTTTGCACGTCAACCTCGACTTAATAAATCATGACATCAATCAAAATTGTTTGATAAACTCCCTTGATCCTGCCCAGTACCAAAAACCTTGAGAGTGTGCATTCCATTTAGCTATGGACCATAACATGTGCACAGCATGCCATCCGCCCAAGTTCCTCAGTCTGTCCCGCTTATGTCATATGGGATATTACCTTATCAAGAGTTAACCAAGCATACCTCATCGGCTAGCCAATTGCAATGTGGCCTCGTGGTGATGGCCTGCGTAAGTGTCACTTGGCCTGGAGCAGCAAGGGAAGCTTGTGCCTATCGTTGTTCAACCCTGCAGCCCATGCAGCTTTCTAGAATAACACTGGTTGTCTCATTGCTCTGCTGCGATCCTAATCTAGAAGCTATAACACCAACATAAATAGACGCAACGCTAAAAATATGGGTCGCACCTCCTAGCTGTGGCAGTCAGACCTGATAATTGAGGGAGAGGTACCTGGAAGTGATATATTCTGGAACTTATCGAGGCGTAACTTCGGAAACAAACGGGACACTGATAGCAGAAGTGCCTTCGGAGCCGAGCATTGGTGCCTCAGACCCCATGCTGCCACTGGAGGGGTAGGAAGCAAGCCCTGACGAGGGCAGCCCCGTGGAGTCGCCCGCTCTTCGTATTAGCGGCTCCGAAGGCTCCATGTACTGCAGGTGGGCTTCACCGCTCACTATCTCTTCCAGGCGGGTGGCCACCTGTGCCATGGATGGCCGATCTGCAGCGCACAACTTGACGCAGTCGAATGCCAGCTCTATGACGTGTGCAAGCGCCTGCTCCGAGAACTCCCCCATCGTAAGATCGATCACAGAAGTCCAGCCCGAAGTGGAGAGGTTCCATTTGACCTGCGCCCACATCAATAGAGTACGGTGCGCTGTTACAGCCTCCGGCCAGTCGCTACATGGACCCAAAATATGTGGCAGGCAGCAACCCAGGCGGGCGTATAAACGGGAAGGTCAGACGCTTACCCAAGCTATCAATGATTTGGTCTCCTCTGGGTTCTCCAGGTCCTTCACAATGGGGCGCTTCCCGGTGCACAGCTCCAGCAGCACCACTCCAAAGCTGCGGTGAGCATGGCACGCAGGCAGCTAGTCAGTGCAATCAAATTGAGTGATGGCTTTGTAGTCCCCACGGGCCAGGCACAATCATGCAGGCGCCGACATAATCCATATTCTCAATCTCTCCCTCCATTTCTCTGCTTACTGCAGCTCATGTACTTGGCCAAAGGACTTGTATGACTGAGAAAGGCCTGTAGTATACACCTGTACACGTCGCTCTTGGGCGTGACTCGGAAGGTGGAGAAGTATTCGGGGTCCATGTAGCCGCGCGTGCCCGCCAGCCGCGCCGTGTTGAGGTTGTCGGCTCCATCGCCCAGCCGCTTCAGCAGCCCAAAGTCCGCCACCTTGGCCTGCACCGCGCACGCACAACAGCAGCGCCGCAAGGGCCGACTGAGTACGTTGCGCCACCACAAGGGCGCGCACGTGCGAGAGGTGCGGCAGTTGGCGGCTTCATAGTCTTCTAGTCAAATGAAGCCTTGGGGTGAGGGTGGGGGTGGGGGTGGGGGTGGGCACCTGGAGCTTGGCGTCCAGCAAAATGTTCTCGGCCTTGACGTCGCGGTGGATGATGGGCTCCTTGGCAAACGAGTGCAGGTAGCTCAGCCCGCGCGCCGCCCCCACCGCAATCATTAGCCTCTGCTCAAACGTCAGCGGCTGCCTCCCGCTACCTGGCAGCACACAGAAGCACGTGCAACACGCTTGCTCCAGTCAGCCAGTCAGTCTGTGAGTCCGCCGGCAAGAGTGCTGGCCCTCGTCTGAGTCCCCCCCTCCGAGAGGAAAAGAGACACTGAGAGAGAGAGAGAGAGGAGGGGGGGGGGGGGGGNNNNATAAGGTGGGGGGGGGGGGGGGGGCACCTTGCTTGGGGTACAGCCAGTCGTCCACGGTGGCGTTGGGCATGAACTCGTACACAAAGATCTGCTCGCCCTTGTCGGTGCAGAAGCCCAGCAGCGCCACCAGGTTCACGTGGTTGAGCTGCGATATCAGGTCCACCTGCACGCTCCCCCCCACCCCTGCCCACCTTAGTGCCAGCCTGGACGGCCAGCCGGTCTCCCCAGCAGTACCTCCATGGCGCAAGTGTGCAGAGGGGCATGGGGACGGGCACGGCTTTATCCAATCACCCCAGCCCTGCCTGGCTGCAACTACATACTGTCAGGTACGTGTTCTGCAACGCGATTCCAAAAGCAGGCTCAAGTCCGCGACAATGGCACTTGCCTCCTCGGCGAAGTCCTTGAAGCCCTGCTGGGTGGCCTTGTTGGCGCGCTTCACGGCCCACGCCTTGCCGTCGGGGCCCTGGCCCTTGTACACCGTGCCAAACCCGCCCGCGCCCATGCTGTTGGCGTCGCTGAAGTTGTCCGTTGCCCTCTCCAGCTCCGCCAGAGGGATGTACTGCACCGCCCCCGCCTTGAGCTTGCGCAGCAGCACCTGCCCCTCTGCACACTCACCCGAATCCCACACAATCCCCTCCCGCCTCAGACACACCCCTCTCTTGCCCTTCTCACTACCTCGGAGGCCGGGTGGCGGAACGAGGCCCAGGGTTTGCAGACGCGAGATAGCATGTGTGCAACACCCACCTAGGTCCAGAGGGCCCTGCTGGTTGTAGCGCCGGCGGCCCCACACGATGGCCGCCAACAGCAGCACAGCCGCCAGCACACACGCTCCCACAGCCGTGCCAGCTATCGCCCCCGTCGAAAACCCCTTGGACGCCGCTGCAGCACGGCAACAGACAGGGACAGGGTAGTCGCACTCAGCCTTCAGTTCTCGCCACACGTATCAAAACAGAGTCACACTAAACGAGGGCCGATGCACTCCCTGTGTATGAGAGTGGGTGCGTGCGTGCTAACGACTAACCTAGGGGCGCTTCGGGGCCGGGCAGCACATCCTGCAGCTCCAGGGCGTTGAGCTTGGGCTCCTGCAGGCGGCTGCCCTGGCTGGGCATGATGCGCACGCGGATGGTGGAGCTAGACGCGCCCAGGCTCACGCGGAAGTCGCGGAACAGCGCCGCCCGTGGCCCCACCTCCTTGACCACGTCCAGCCCGCTCAGCACCAGCTGCACCCCTCCACCCCCCCCCGCCCCTGTTCTGTAAGAGGCATGCGGACAGACAGACACAGGGGAGCAACGGTGCTGCGCGCACGCACACTCACTCATGCAGATACGACCCCCCTCCTCCTAGGTGATTCCCTGTCCCCCTCTAGAGAAGTTTCGTTTAATTTGTCCCATAGACCCTCACATACACGGTCATGTCACGTGGCACACCTGCCCCTCTCTCTCTCCCGCACAGACCCACACAGAGGGGGAGAGAGAGCGAAGGGCAGAGATGGCTTCCACCCATGACACGGCAGCACCCTCTGCCATGCTGTTGGAGGCGGACAGACAGCAAGCAGCACACTCACCTGCTCGTTGATGAAGATGTCGAGCACGCGGCCGCCCACGTCCTCCACTGTCAACTCCGCAAAGTGCAGGCGCACGACAAACTTGTTGGACGAGCTGACAGCGATGGAGATGCTGAGGCCGTCGGGCCCCAGGTGCTCCTCGCGCACCAGCCGCTCACTCTGGTACGCGGCCAGCGGCAGAAACTGCGGCGCTTCCCCCGTGCCGCGGATGGGCACCAGGACGGTGTTGGTGGTGGTGTTGGGGTTGGTGTACTGCGTGGGGTCGTCAGTACGCCACAAGCGCCCGCCTGCCAGCAGCACACACTCGCCCGCATACCCCTCGGGGGGGCAGGCTCCTCTTGTCAGCTGCATGCTCCTTCTCCCAGCACGGCACAGACGGCATGATTTCCGCGTGACCTGCGCCGCAATGTTTGCGTCTGTGTGCGTGTGTGGGTGAGTGAGACAGGGATAGGAGGAGAGACACGAGCCTTACTTGGATCCATATATGGCATGCCCCCGATGTTCTTCCTGTTGGGGCCAAAGAGCTGGAGAATGTCTTTAGTGGTGGTGGTTTGATTGAACAGCCCCTCCGGCTGCGCCACAATCTGCAGCATGCCCACACACACAGACACGCGCACACCAACACGCCGGTCGGCTGGAGGGGAAGTGTAGACCAAGCAAACAAGACCGCCCGCCCGCCCGCCCGCCCGCCGCCCATTGCTCGTCCGCATTCCGAGTGATTGAAGAACAGAGTGCAAGCCATGAGCTCCTCCGCATCCTTCTCCTCCTCCTCCTCCTCCTCCTCCTGCTGCTGCTGCTGCTGCTGCACATTTGCTGGGAGGGAGGTAAGGTGCCCACCTCAATGGCAGAAACCATGGGGTCCCCAATGGAGCGGGAGAAGGTGATGGTGAGGTTGGGGCCCGGGACGGCGAGCGAGAACTCGTAAAAGTACATCTCCCCGGCTTCGGGCGGCCTCAGCTGGCTCACCACCTGCAGTCCCACGCGCTCTCAGCCTCTCAGAAGATGTGCGCAGATCGCGACAGCGGGACGATAGCCGCCTCAGGGTCCTACCCCCCTCCGTCAGCCCTAGGAATGGAGAAAGGGGGGGGGGAGCTGCTGCTTACGAGGAAGCCATTGAGCAGGATGCTGTAGGAGCGCAGCAGTGGGGACGAGAACTCAAACTCGCCAAAGTACACCCGCACCTGCAGCCCACCCACAGCCGAAGCAGAGAGAGTGGGATGCCGCATGCTCTTCCCTGCTCCCTGCCAGCCGCGAATGCCCTAGCTGAGTGTGCTTGAATGTGAGGGGAGCATACCAGGTACAGCCCGGGAGCAGACTCAATGGGAATGCTGTAGCTGTTGTTGGCCCCCCCTGGCCAGTATCTGTAGGATGCGTACAGCTCGGCGCTGTTCTCCATCTGCGACAGCTGTCTCTGGATGTTCTTCAGCGACCCACTCGCGGCAACACCGCTGCTGAAGTAGTTGTCGGCAGCCCAGAGGTTGCCGGCGGGGTCTGTGTACTCCGGGCCCCCACAGTTGATCCGGATGGCGCCTGCCCCCCCCTCAGTCCCACCCATGGCATACACGCATCATGTCAGGGTGAGTGGACCCGCTGCTGCCGCTTGGCGCCCTGACACGATCGATGATCACCACCAGCAGCAGCACGTCTTGCAGTGCCGGGGAGGAGAGAGCGTGGCACCTTCAGAGCTAAGAGGGGGGGCCACGAAGATGGAGTAGAGCAGCTCCACGCCGCAGAGCAGCGCCTCCTGCACGCGGCTGCCGTTGCTGGGGCGCACCTCGTACGCCACCGTGTTGTTGGCGCCCCCCGCCTGCACCTTGAAGTCCAGATACGTGGCGCGCATGGACCCCACCTCCTTCACCAGGTCCAGGCCGCTGCGCACCACCTGCGAGAGAGAGAGAGAGAGGGAGGCAGAGAAAGCGAGCACACGACACCACAGGAGCCGGCAAGTCAGCCCCCCTGAGGCCGTAAGCGCCCGCACGGCTCCGCTGGTGGAATTTGCCAGCAAGACACACGTGCGTGGTGCGTGCGCAACACACGTCAACAGGACTGCACATGGTGGCGAGTGTGCGTGCTGGCTCTATCTCACAGCCATTCTTCTTCCATAGCACCAGACAGGCTGCCTCTGCTGGCGGCCCCACCCACCTGGCCGTTGAGGAGGATGTCCATGACGCGATCGCCCACCCGCGAGTACTGCAGCTCCGCAAAGTGCAGCCGCACCAGGAAGAAGCTGCTGCCGCCGGGAAGCCTCTGCGTCAGCACCTTGCTCAGGCTGGTGGGCACCACCATCCCGCCCTTGGCGGCGCCCTTGCTGATGCGCGCGCTCTGGTACACGCTCTGCTCGTATTCGCCAGCCTCAGCAAACACCGCCACGGGCCTGGTGGCCCACAGCGTGATGGTGTGATTGCTGAGGTCGGTGACACGGTCGTCCGTGAGCCAGGTGCGGCCCTGCGAGTCCAAGAGGGTGTTGCCGCCCGTGTTGACGCGCTTCACCACCACGCTTATGATGGGCGCGCTGTATGTCTCGCGGTACATGCCCGCCGGTGCCGCCGCCACCTGACGCACAGGGACCCACGCAAATGCGCACACGCACACGCCAACGCACAGTGGGCATGCCAGAGGGTGGGTAACGTCCAGACGATGCTCTGCACCTGGGTACGATGGGTCTCATCTTCCACCCGAGCGGGGG
>WELA01002258.1:18592-58463 GCA_009602735.1 Mesotaenium endlicherianum
CCCCCTTCTTCCTTCCCCCTTCAGGATGCGTCCACTCACTGACTCAATCACTCGGTCAACAGCAGCAGGTGCATGCGGAGGGGGAACATCTCCTCCTGACACTCACCTGGTTGTTGATGCGGATGTCCAGCAGGCGATCGCCGGGCAAGCTCAGCTCTATCTCCGCAAAGTGCAGCCGCACGAGCACAAAGGCCGTTGAAAACAGGGAAATGTTGTACGTCAGTCTTGCCGGCGGGTCTGTCGGCTGGCCGCCTGGCGCCTTCCGGAAGCTCTGGTAGATGCCAGCTGGCAGCCTGTCGAGGGTGGCGTTGAGGTTGCTGATGTTGGCCTGCGTGGTGAACACCACGGAGCGCTGCTGCGAGTACCAGGAGCCGTAGTCGTCGCGGTTCCACACGCGCCCCTGGGAGTCTCCGATGCCGTCACCGCCCACGTTGACGCGGTAGAACGGGAAGAGCAGCGAGGGCGTCGTCACCGCCTCCCTGTACTGCCCCTCCGGCGCCGGGTACACCTGCAGGCTCCCTCCCCTCCCGTCACTGTCTTGTGAGCTGTCGCGTGCATTACTGCTGCCGCCGACGTGGTCACTGAGAGTTGCTCATGATGTCCACGGACAGGGCCTGATTGATTTCATCTGCTGGAGAGGTCGCAGGCAAAAGAAGGAGCTCTCCGAGGTCATGCATCACTAAGAAAGGGAGAGGGAGTGAAGGCGCCTGCGGACCTCTATGGCGTTGATGTAGGGCGCGCCAGAGGGGCCGCGGTCGAAGGCGATGGTGAGGTTGGGCGTGGTGACGGGCACGTGCACCTCCTTGATGGTCGCAATCACCGGGTACACGCTGTTGTAATCTACGAGCACCTGCCTCGTCACCGCCACCAGCATTTATCAGAGAGCCGGCTGGGCTCGCAAGAGGAGCAGCAACAGCAGCAGCAGCAGCAGCAGAACTTGGGGACTTCAGAAAAGGGAGTGAGGGAGGGCGGGGAGGGATCTCCAGGCAGGCAGGCTGGCAGGCAGGCAGGCAGGAAAAGAAGCAACAGTGGTGGGGAAGAGTGGACTAGCAAGCAGGTGGGAGGGGGGGGAGCTCACAGCGGTGTCCTGGAACTGGACCGTGAAGGCGCGGTCGGAGGTGTTGCTGTACTCCAGCTCTGCAAACAGCAGCCGCACCTGCAAACCGGCAGCCCGGCAGCCAGGCTGTCATTTCCTGCCCCCTTCCTCACTCTCGCTCTGGCTCTCACTCTCTCCTTCTAGAAGCAACAGACGACGTCAGGGAACAAGTCTGGGTGGACCCGCACGCGAGCACTGGCAAGTCGCAGCACCAGCACCAGCACAAGAGCACGAGAGCGCGAGAGGACGAGAGCGCGCACCAGGTATAGGCCGGGCCTGGGCACGGGGATCTGGTAGTAGTTGAGCGTCTCCCCCGAGAACTCGCGGTACGACGCCGCCACCTGCAGCGGCTGGTTGTTGTCCTGCTTTCCCGCCATCAAAGCGTACTTGGCCAGGCTGGCGGGCACAGCCACACCCCCTGAGAAGTATCGATCTGCCACGTATGGGAACCCGGCGGGCGAGACCATGTCCTCTCCGCCGCAGTTGATCCGCAGAGTGCCTGCAGGGGTAGACAGGCGGTGCAACGCACGGGTTGGCACTCAGAAAGAACGCTCTCGCTGAACTTACATACGGGAGAGAAGGCAAGTTCCTTGCAAAAGAATCAGGCGCTTAGAAGACCACGGGGCGGTAAGAGACCTGGCTCACTCACAAAGCATGGCCCATGCCTTGCCTACGTATGACTGAAGTGAGGACAGGACTCAGCATCTCCAAAATTGTGAAGCTGCTGCCCGCATGTGAAGGGCGAAACTAGGATAGGATCGCTACTCCGCGAACTAGCACGAGGGGAGGAGGGCAGGCCTGAGGCTCGACCTCCTCCTTGCCCTGGAATCCGACCATGGTATGCATGCAAGTCACTCCTGCCCAGCACAGGAGCCCCCCCCCCCCCCCCCCCCCCCCCCCCCCCCCCCCCCCCCCCCCCCCCCCCCCCCCCCCCCCCCCCCCCCCCCCCCCCCCCCCCCCCCCCNTCTTTCCTACGCCCCCTCTCTCTCTCTCTCCTGCTCTTGCTCGGGCTTCTCTCGATCTTACCGTCGGGAAAGGGATCAAAGACTTGGGGCAGCGGGCTGTGGCGGAACACTTCCAGCGCGCTCAGCAGGGGCTCCTTCACGGGGCTGGCGGGAGCGTTGATGACGGCGATGGTGATAGTGCTGCTGCCGGTCGCGGCGGGCACGGGCTGCATGTTGAAGTCCAAGAACATGGCCTTTCTGGGGCCTGCCAGCCGCACCACGTCCAGGCCCGCGTACACCAGCTGCACCCCCAGCCCAGGAGGAGCATGAGCGCGCGCGCGCGCACACGCAAACACACACACACACACACCCCCACACACGGGGGCACCCTCCCCGTCCTCTGACAGACAGCAGAGTAGCAGAGGAGGGGACTCCTGATGCCATGCTGCATACGAGCATATACCCCCCCCCCTCAGCCCGGAAGCAGAGACGCAGCAGGCGGCCTGTTTCCAAGAAGTAGCAACAGGACCCCCCCCTGCTACCAGAACAATCGGCATGATGAACGCCGGCGCCGGTTCAGTACACATACACGCACAGACGCACACATACGCACGCAAAATTGAGTGCAGAGAGGGGCACTGAGTGAGTGACAGGCGGGCCGACCTCGTTGTTGACGTAGATGTTCATGACGCGCTGGCCGGCGGTGAGGCCCTGAATCTCCGCAAAGTGCAGGCGCGCCGTGTGGTAGGAGGCGTCTATCGCAGGCACCACGATGTACAGCCCCACGCCCGTCAGGTTCTGCGCCGCGATGGTGGTGGCCGTCTGGAGCACGCGCAGCGGCAGGAAGTCGGGTGAGATGCCCGTGCCCGCCACCTGGACGGCGGGGCCCACGCGCACGCTGCTGGTGCGGTTGTTGAAGTACATGAGCGGCACGTCGGGCTTCCACGTGCGCCCCTCCAAGTCCAGAAAGGGAGCGGGGTCGCCGCCCATGTCCAGGCGCGTGATGGTGCGCATCATCATGGGCGTGTTCACGTTGTTGCGGTACAGCCCCGGGTAGTGGCGCGCCACCTGTCAAAGTCGGCGGCACAGCAGAGGCGCAGATGATGACATGCGTGACATGAAGGCTGGCGCAGAGGGTCAGAGCAGAGCAGAGCAGAGCAGATGACCTGCCAGAGGCTGGGGTCTGGCTGTGCTGCTCCCATGCCTGCCTGCATGGCAGCTCCTGCCAGAAGCATGGGCTACAATCGATTTGGTCGCCGCATCATCACCATCATCATCATCTTCATCTTCATCTTCATCAGCAGCTGCAGCAGCAACGCTCAAGGTGCATGCATGCAGGTGCCGGCCCACGCTACGCAGAGCACAGAGCACACACCAACGGAACAATGGAAGGGCACAAGCGTGTGCGCGTGCAAACAAGCGCGCTCACCTCGATGGCGGAAATGTGCATGGCTGCTTTGATGGCAGTGAGGGACACCACGATGGCGCTGCCGTACACGGGCACCGAGAACTCCACAAAGTATGGCACCGCCGGGTTTGCCACACTGTACGCCCAATACGCCTGCAGCAGCAGCATCAGCAGCCATGGCCTTTGCTTCAGCACTCGGCCGCAGGAGGAGTAGCTGCACCCAATTAGATGCAACACAGCGCACCCGGTGGCTATCTTTTCACTTTATGCCTGACAAGTGCAGCTTGCTCTCCTGCTTCCTGCTGCCCTCGCCACTTCATTTTTTTGGGGGGGGGGAGAGGGGGAGGGGGGCACAGCTACCGTGAGTCCGTTGATCACGATAGTGAACGCGCGGTCCGAGGTGTTGACATATGTCAGCTCCATGAAGTGCAAGCGCACCTGCTCCACCCCCCCCCCCCCAAGCACCACCACGTGCATGCATCCAGCCGCACGGTCTTGATGAGGCACGCAGCCAAGATGACAGGAGACTCCTGCCCATGCCGTGCGCACAGCGCCAGCAAGCATGCATCATTCTCAATTGTACTTCCAGGAGGGCGTTGGCAGTGCCATGTCCAAGAGCCCTCAAGTCCCACCTTCCCCCCCGTGAGCAAGCTTGAGCCACTCCCCCAACAATAACACCTGGCTACCAGCACCTCCAGCTGCTCCTTGCTGGGGTCTAGGGGTGGCTGGACCGCGCTGGACTGCATCTGAGCAGATTGCATCAGCGGCAGCCACTTCGTCTGACACGTTACGCTGCCCGCATTTGTGAATGGGATGATACAGCTGGCAGCAGCAAGCCCCTTCTTTTCTTTTTCCCAACGCCCTGCTGCCTTTGAAGCATGCCCTTCCATCGCAGGCAACTCTTTGCCATCATGCGGTACCTCCACAGTTGTCACATCGCAAAGAGTGAGGGCCCGGTGGGGGGTGCATGCAGCCTCACCCACTCACAGCAGCTGGCAATCTTTGGGGCCAACACCCTCTTAGAGCAGGCTCCATGCGCTGCAGCTGATCCGGCAATTCAATTCTCAAGGGTACCATCCCACGGTCAGGGGGAGACGCGCGTACCCAGAAGTAGCCAGGCGCAGCCACCGAAATATTGTAGGAGCCCACATAGTCCGTGGGGGCCCACTCACGGGTGGTGGCATACAGCACGTTGTCCTGCAGCAGCAGCTGAGCTCCCAGCGCCGTGCTGTTGGCTGGCAGGCCGCCGAAGTAGCTGCTGTCGGCCGCCCACGTGCGGTTGAAGTGGTCGACAAAGGCGGGACCGCCGCAGTTGATGCGGATGACTTCGCCATCTGGACGTCACCTCCAATGCAATATGTACAAACTAACTGAAATGAGCAAACAGAGTGTTCCGCAGCTGTTTTTGACCTCTGCACAGTCAACATTGCTCAATGGCTCTCCAGAAAGCACACGCGCCTCGTTCCTTCCTTCCGTGCTTCCTCGAGATGACAAGCTTCACGACAGCTTGCATCAGCAAACGCTTCCTGAAAAGCAGGCTGCTGCTCGATGCTGCAAGCTGCTGTGGCGTGTGGGGACCAAGCACTGAAGTGACATGCAGCAGAGGAGGAGGAGGAGGGGAGCATCTGTGCTTGGATTGCCAGTACACGCCACATGCAGCTTTGATTGCTGACATATCCCGCCGTAGAGAACCTTGCAGCATATTTGAAACACCTCATCAACCTCATCAACAGGGTTGCATCCAATCAGGCAGTACCAAGCCTGATGAAACTGTCAGACTGATTCTAACCTAGAGCAGCTCAACTTGACCTATACAGCCACGTAGAGCGACTATCTGCCCCTGCTCCCACCTGCTACATACGTGTGCCATTCGACTTGCCGGGAAAATGTCCCTCCTGCACTTTGCTAAAAAGTGGAGCCACATGTTCTCCAGTCAATTCATTTCATTATTCACCATGTTCAGTTTCTGTACTGTCCTCCTACTTGCTGTAAGTCTGTCATCTATGCCCTTACCCTCTTTGACTCTAATTGCGTTAATGTCAGGGCCCACTTTATCACCTAAACCACTCAACAAGCCAGCATAGCAGCTAGTCTATACACACGTGTTTTTTTTGATATCCGTACTCATGTTCAAATTATTCAAAAAACGCCCGCTCAATCACATAGACGGCTGGTATTTAAGGGTGGAGCCGCTGAAGGCACTTCAACTACATAGCCAATTCCGCTTCAACTTTAAAGACCCTGCAGCTATGCAGCCAGTCGGGGCATTCAAGGCGGGTACTATCCTGGAGAGGCTTGCATCTTGAGGAGGCGAATGTGCTGGTGAAGGGAAGCTTGCGACAAGCTGGAAACTCATTCTGAAGCAAATCACCTTCTTTCGACATAAAAAAGTGCTTTTTGTTTTTCATAGCTTGGCCTGGACTGTACAATACGAACTACGAGAGCCTTGATATCAATCACATGCATTCTCAGCAGACATGCGTTTACCTGAACTTTCGCCATTAACGGCTACAAGCAGGACGATGAGAAGCCAGAATGAGCACGCGAAGTGTCCGCGCTCCATAAACCTCATGTTGGCAATCTACTCCATAGAAGTTTCTTGCCGAGGCATCACGAATAGAGTGCAGCACGACTGTACGAGGCAAGGCATTCAAACTAAACTGACGACGAGCAACTATATGAATCTCATAGTCGAGGATTGGAGCAGACAAGACCTGATGTCAATCACCAATTGCAGGCGTATGAAGGCCCGAGCTCTTGAAGACGTAGCCGACCTCGGAACTCGTACGCGTGAGAGCACTGAGAGGTGAGGATACAAGAGTGGTTTCCACTACAGAGTAACTGGGAACTGACTTGGACAGGTATGTGGGCAGGCCCCGGGGGGCGATGGTTGACGAGAGTTGACAACGCTGTCACTGTTGTGCACTTGAGACAAAAGAATATCAGATTGCAACTCAATAAAACAGGCCAGCCGCCCGTGAGCCACGGCCTACTACAAACAACTGTCCATAACAGTCCACAACAGCTCAACAACGGGTTCACAGACCACTTCTTCGTACAGCCGACCTTGTTAAACTGCTGCATGTAGGCTGCATGTGCAGGAAGGCGTTTGTCCGCTTCTGTCGTCATCCAAAGGGGCGGTAGCAACTTCTCTTTTTCTCTAGCAGATTAAGAAGCATTTTGACCAGTTCAGTGTGGTTTAAGATAGCTTACAAATATCAAAAAAGGGCCTTCATATATCGTTTTCTATACCGTGGTCGAAGAGGCATCGATCCAGCTGCATCCGAGCAGCGCTTCACAATACTTGCGACGGTTCACGTGATGGATCATGCTACCCGCTTGCAAACTTCTGTCAGACTCATGTTGGGAGCTGCTGAAGCAGCCGAGAGCAGCTGAGAGGGATTGTGGGCTCTAGCATGGGGGGGTGCCTTCAGGAATCCGGGTGACAGCGCCCAGAAGTGTCGATTTCACCGCTAATTTACTTACTTTTGCTTTTTCCCCAATTCGACCCTTCTATTTTCCCACTAAAATTTCTCGCCATGTTTCACCGTGATTTTTGAATCTCCTCCTTTTTAGTCTCTCGTTTTTGGCATGTAAAACCACCCTGCGAATTTGCATCTTGCCCTCTAATCTCTTACCTCTTTTTCCATCACCTTCCCGTCTATATTTCGACGCTACTTTACTTACTTTTCCTTCCCCAAATCTCCCTCTTAAGTTTCCCACGTGTTTTACCGTTATTTCCGGGTGCCATATCTCCCAAATGACCCCTCCCTAGATTTACAGTCTTTGCCCTTACCATCATATTCCCCCAATTATTTTATGTATTCCTGATCTTTCCCCAATCCTTCACCCCATTACCCCAATCACTGTCGCGACTATTATCCGTTTGACGGTGTCGCACGCGCAGCGTAAGCTACGGCCACCTAGTGCTGAAAGTCAACATTGACTCACCGACCACTTGACTAATTACATCGCAGTTAGCGGTTATGGCGGCGTCAAGACCACTGGCAAGGGGTCAATGTCAGTGTGCCCCACACCCACGGATGGGGGAGGTTTTGACAAGACAGCCGCGAGGCTAGGAGTTGGGGATCAGCAATGAGCCGCCCAGCAAGTACCAGGTCAGGTACTGTGTGACTGGCAGATTAAGCCAGGTCATGGCTACAATGCCAAGATAGGTTACGGCCGCCCGGTTGGGAAAACTTGAGCAAGTGGCATTTGCTTGCACGCCGCTCAGGAATTCTTAGCCATGAGCCAATTAGGCGTGACTGCCAGCTGAGAAGCTAAGCAGCCACGCGCGACAGTCACAAGGTGTGCATGCATGCTGAGTGACTACGAGTTTGAGTTGAGCATGGCTAGGCAGAAGCGACATGCAGCTAAGTTGTGTGACTAAGCACGGCATTCTCGAAAGATGACGCTGTGTGGTGCCTGCGAAAGGCACGAATCTTGCCTGAGACATGTCATTCACTCTCACGCACCTTTGCCAAGAGGCAGAAGGAAAGAGAAGAAGGGCGCGAAGAAGAAGAAGGAGTTCCCAAGGCCATTGGAGGGCCAAAGCCCCACGCTTCTGACGACGCTGAAGATTCTTCTGTGTATCATAGATAAGTTAGGATTGTAGGAGTTCCCAAGAGGGAATCTCACGGTTGAAGAAGGAGAACTGCAGAATAGAATCTGCTAGGAGATTAGCACAGAGTCAGCCGAACGCCACAAGTGTGTGTGTGAAGCAGCCTTAAAATGGTGAGTTGTGTGTTGATTTCCAAGTTCTCAGAAGTTGCATTCGCATCTCAAAGAGAGAGAGCAGTATTGACAGATAAAGCTCTCAGTGAAGAACTGAGTGAGCCCAGCCTGGCAGTGAAGAGCTGTTAAGGCGCGGTGTCAAGTGAAGAGCTTGACCCAGGCCAGCATAGACGTAGTTTCAGAGTTTTGTAAGCTGACTTGTGGAAGTTAAGCGAAAGCCTAAAGGGCGATTTTCTCTGGATCTGACGTTGCATGTCAAGCTGTTTAGAGTGTGATTTCTGCAAATTACAATTTGCTCACCTGTGAATCCAAGAACCTTAAGGGATAAAGCCTATGTGGAAGTAAGAGACTTCCGTCCTACTTCTGAGAACTTTAGTTCTGTGGTTCAGGTGAATAGAAATTCCCAAGCAAATTGGGGATTGAGGCCTGTGAGGGCTGCCGGTGCTCAACCTGGAAGGGGACCCGGAGAAATTCAACTGTACATGCAATTGAGGAGTAGAAGACTCTACTACCCTGTGGAGCCTGCGGAAGGTTCTGATTCAAGCTAGAGTCCACGAGAAAGTGAGACACCTGAGCACACGGATAACCCGTGGAGTGAGCAACCATCGAGAGACGAGTCTCGCCATACTGCCACGAACGGTGAGAATCCGTATAACGCGCGAGCTTTTGTACCCAATTTGGGCAGAGAGCACGACGTGTGGGATAAAGATAGTGAGTCTTGGTCACCACTCGAAATGACTGGTGATGATGAGGATGAAAATCCTTAGTTCAAGCTGTCTACAAAGTATTTTAGTGGACGAACCAGTGGAAATAGTCTCATTTTTGAAGAGTTTGATGAGATTTATTGGGCTAACTTCTTTGAGAAAATCCGAAAGGATTCTTCTTACACTCAGTCAGTCGCTTTTATAAGCTTGGTTCAGTACTTGGACAAGGATGCCTTGTTGCTGTATCGCCAATTTCGGAAGGATGAGAACCTTACCCAGGAATGAGCGTTTGACGAGCAAAAGAAGGCGAGAGATTTGAAGATCCAGAAAGAGGCTGCGAAAGCCCGCCTGTCCGCTTTGTCATCAGGAAGAGCGATACTTGCTGCACCTGTTGAGAGCGTAGACTTAGTTGCACTAACACAAGAATTAACAGATGCCATGACGCAACTCACCGAGGGTCAGCAGCGAGCGGCTACTCGAGATGATGATGCTGGATCTGTCGCAGAATTGCGTAAAGTGTGTGCAGAATTGTCTGAAAAGATTGCTAATGCTCAGGAACGAGTAACACGCAGAGCTGCACCTTTTACAGGGCAGCATGGTGATAGTGTCACCACGGAAGCAAGCCATGCGCAAGCGTTGGCTAGTTGCCGTAGGGATATGGAGGCTGGGGATGACCAGTTAGACTCTGAGCACTGTCTGCGTCGTTTCTTTAAGTTGCTTGAAGCAACATTCCCAGAGGATCGCAGTCTTAAAGTGCACCGCTATGTGCATTTTGTCCGTCAGAAGAACGAGATAGTGATGGAGGTCAAATCCAGATTGGTAGACCTTGCCAAGAAGGCAGGAATCTATGAGCCTAAAATTGTGGCTGACAAATTCTTATTGTGTCTAGGTAAAGACACAGATCGGGAGGTCAGGCCGCACCTATCTGCGAAACGCGGAATCGACTGGAACATCGACGAGGCTGCCGAAATAGCACGCAATGTCGAGGAAGGTAAAGTCTGGTACAAGGAGGCTTCCAAGGCGCTTATGGCTCCTGAGAGAAGGGAGAAATCCTTTCAGCCCAGGACAATAGCTCTAACTTTCAGTTTAAGAAAAAGAGCAGGTCTTTCAATAGGTTTGCTAAGCACGCCAACACTGCTGAGACAGCAGAGGGCTGTTGGAACTGCGGGAAATCAGGACATCAGAAGAGAGATTGTCCGTACTCGGATGCTAAGCAATTGTCTGCTAGCAAGGCGCAGGTATGCGCACACTGCAGTAAAAAGGGACACTCAGAAGATGAGTGTTGGTCCAAGAACCCAAATCTGAAACCACCATGGGCTAATGCTGCCACGAAAGAGGCGGATAAGGGTAAGAAACGGGAGAAAGACAACTCTGGTAACCGGAAGGGTAATCAGAAGTATGATGCTATGAGTGCAGAGATTGCAGAGTTTAAAGCTCAATTTGCAAGACTAAATGTGCCTAATGTCTATTACGATGCAGATGTGGCCGAAAAGACCGTCTGCAAAGGCAAGAAGCTGACGCCTGAGAAGGTCGTGGCTGCAACGGCTGCGGAGCGCGCAGATCATGACCGTCTGGTTCCAAGGAATGCTGGGAAGCTTCCTCAGACCTTTCGGATCACTCTCGATGAGAACGAGATTGGGCAGCTACGACAAACCAAGCCTGGGCCACGCAAGACATTTAGTTTTTCGCTGGAAAAGCTGAAAGCTCTGGTGGAACACCGGATTCAGCACATTCCTTGTCTTTCACTCGCTGATCTGCGTCTTACATACCCTTTCACGATTGAGGAAGCCGGACAGCAGCTGGACCTAGCTGAGGAAGGCGCTAACAGCGCTTCGCTGTCTACTAATTTCAGCACTGTGAGAGTGCAGCACAAGGATAGAGTTTTGACGTTTAACAACTGGGCCGCTCCCAATATCCTATTGGACACTGGCGCACAGCCAGTAATCTTGGGAAAGCGAGCTGTGAAAGCTCTGGGATTGACGGCGAGGGACCTGAAAGAAAGTCCTTTCCAGTTGAGGACTGCAATCACCCGCAAGCCTGTGGATATCACAGTAAACGTGGGGAAACCTGAGGAAGCGTCACTGTTCATAGAGTGTACGGTGACAGAGGCAAAAAACTATGATGTTCTATTGGGGACAGAAGCTCTGATTCCCCTGGGTATGGTCATCGACCTGCGGAAGCAGAGGGTGACTTACCAGTCGACAGATTGGCAGCCGACAGGAGAAATTCCTGTAAAAATGGTTTGCTCGGGAGAAGCAAACTACGGACTGCTAGACTGCTATGTGAATGACCAGTATCCAGACCATTATGACCTCATCATGCAACGCGAAGAGAAGATCTACACCAGCATCAACATGTCGACTCCCTTGGTTTGGCAACCTTGGATTATGGAGCAACTAGAAGCTGTGAGTAACAGGGACCGTGGCCCGCAAGAGCTGCTGCCAGTTCCTTATCCAGTTAAGACTGCTGCCAATTTGATGCCTGGAGTAGACCCATTGCCGCAAGGCATTGTGAGGATGGAAGATTCTTTTCGCAGGAGAGGAGTAGTAGTGCTGGAATTGTTCGCCGGACTTGGTACCGGAACCATCGCACTGATTCAACGAGGTATCCGGGTATCCAAAGTGCTGTATGTGGACAATGATGAGAATGTTTTTACAACATTTGAGGAGGTCATGAGTCAGATGCGGCAAATGTACCATTTCAAGGCATTGGTGCCCACTAGTGTGGTGCGTCTTGTTGGAGGAAACATTCTCGATGTGAAGTCTGAGGACCTGTATGGTTACAAGATTGACTGGATTTTTGCGGGATTCCCTTGTCAACCTTTCTCGCAAGCTGGGAACAGGAGGAGATTCAATGACCCGCGAGCACAACACTGGGGAAGGATGGTGAAGATCATCAGTATGCTGCGGGAACGCCAGCATCTCTACCCACCAGTGTTTGTGATTGAGAATGTACATCCGAGGATGGATTACAACCAGATGAAGCCAGGAGATCCATGGCTGGTCTTCGACTCCACCCTGGGTCATCATGTATTGATCAACGACGCCAGGCACGGAGGACTCTCACACCGAGCCAGACTATTCTGGACCAACGGCATGTCCATGAAATCCTGAGGGAGATGGAGGAGATTACGCGGCGCCCGCCAACGGCAGTATCTGTGGGAGAAGCACTGATGGTGGAAAACAAGCCAGTGATCAGGAGGGATTCCTACCCACAGTACGTCGTCAACGAGCCAGGCCGGCCGAGAGTGGTGCTGCCCACCTTCACGGCATACCTAGGATCACGCGCTTTCGTGAATGGAGGACCAGGAATGGTCAAAGATGTGCACGACAGAGAAGCTCAGTGGAGAGAGCCGACAGCTGAAGAGAAGGGAAGGTGCCTGGGGGTACCCAACTCCATTGCACAAGAAATTGTTGCAAAGGTGGGACAGGACAACGCTGGGAAGATATTCGGCAATATGATTGGGCATCACTCCATGACATGGTTGGTAGAGACGATTATGACTTGGCAACAAATGACAATCTCTGACAAGCCTATGCCCAGGCCGAGGCCGGTAACGATTGGAGTCCATGTGGTGCCAACCTCTGATCAGAGAGCTATCAGGGAAACGTATCAGCGACAAAAAGAATATGCTGTTGAAAGAGACGCAGCTGAGACTGACCAAGATGAAACACTCAGAGAAACCAGAATGGTGGAGCTGACCAGGTGTCAAGACATATTGACGCGAATTGACACTCGGATGGCGGCTCTACACGACCCTCTGGAAAGAGAGCTGCGGAGGCTGCGAGAAGACGTAACCATGGAAGACGGGCAACTGGTGCAGCAAACCCTTTGGTGAGCGCTGCAGTAAGAAAATCACAGGAGGTCCCAGCATCTGCAGAACGCTCCAGCCAAGTATTTGGGAGGATGCCGGAATGGGACGAATATACCAGTTCCGAGTTACGAAACATGGCCCCAGACCAGGTCTTCGGGAGCCCATCCCCAGACGCGGTAACATCAAGATATGAAGAACGCCAGTGCAATATTGGCAAATGGGCCGAAGAATGCAGTCAGAATTCAGGAAATTCTGGAGGGTCTGGAAAGACCATTTGCCTGGAGGTGATTTTTGAAGAACACAAGAAGGAGACGGCCAAGAGATTGCCCGCCACACTTGCTCTGATGAGCCCAGAGCCAGAGGCCAAAGGCCAACCACAAGACACAGTTGGCAGCACAGCTGAGTCGATCACCAGGCAAATCATGGCGCAGTTGCTGGAAGCAGACGTCCCTCGACTCAAGGAAGAGAAAGTGGCGAAAGCAGCTCTCGCTCTACAGTCAGCCATCATCAACATGGCGAGGCTCAACACAAGAGGGGATGAAGAATTGCCGCCTCCTGGAACAGAGAAGCCGGAGGAGGAAGAGGATGCGGAGATGCAAGGCCTCTCGGAGTTGGACTCGCCATCACTCAACAATGAAGGGGACATTAGGGAAGAAATTCCACGTTTTCCCACGCCAGACTTGGATCTGCTTGACTTACAAGAGCTGAGGACAGACGACTGGGTGGCTGACCACCTGATGGGGCCAAGCCCGGCAGACCTTTATGAAGAATTAAGGTCGCCAACATCCAGTTCTCCTTCTGCCAGTCTTCCAGTGGCAGAACCCAAGTCAACCGCACAACCGCCGCAACGGCAGGAGGTGACTGCCTGCACTGCTAAAGTGGAGACAGCACAAGGAAAGCCCGAAAGTCGCGCAAGCAGACCAAGGAAGGTGGCCCGTGAGGGTAACGCATCTTTTAGGAGGATGCTAAAGCGATATTTCAAGCATAAGGGGAAGGCTCAGAGAGAGGGCGTTCCGCGAGGAACCACAGCCCCACCTCCGCCGCCTCTGCGGGATATTTTGCAGAGAGAGGGAGAGGACGGTTTGGTTCGCAGGGCAATGGCATTGGGCATTAGTGTGCCGCCAGGCATGAACACGCCCTTGTTGCAACTATCAGATCTTAGGATACAGAGGTCGAAGGAGCCTGCTCCCAGGTTACCTGCAATCCCAGGATGGAAACTGATGGATCTGAGAAACACCATCAGTTGCTGGACCGCAGCAGATGATGCCTTTCTTGCACAACTAGCGGCACCTCAAAGGCCGCAAACATTGGCGCAGGCATGGATGATCACACCACCCGCAAGGGAGGAGTATGGCACGACCGTTGCCCGCATGGCTATTATTGAGCGAGAATGGGGCTGGGCGATCAGCCCTAGGACAGATCCCGCAGGTTTCCCAATGGCAACCCAACCTCGGCCACGTGAAGAAGGAGGAACCGGGACCAGTTGGACTGCAGTCGACGAGGAAATGTTCCTGAGGCAACCCATCCGGAGGCGCCTGACATACCCCTCAACGCAGGAGAGGCAACGCGTCATTGGGAAAGGTAAAAAGCCTAAGAAATAGGCTGCCGAACTTATGGCGACGGAGGAGCAAGCTGCAAAGCCTGCTACCCCACCTCCTAAGAATCAGGCAGAAAAGTTTGAGAGCCAGAATCAGGCAGAAAAGCCTGAGGGCCAGGATGAGGGCGGGAAGCCCCCACCTGCACCTAAGGAGTAGAAACTACTCGATGCCTTTGTTGGGGAGAAGCAACCTGAAACTGAGACTTTTGCCATTGGGAAAATGGTCTCAGCCCAACAGAGAGCACAAGTAGAAAGGTTGCTGAAGAAACACCGCAAGGTATTTGCTTTCACTAAGGAGGAGATTGGTAGAACCACTGCCAGTGAGTGTGAGATCACACTAACTACTGATAACCCAGTTAGACTAGGGCCGCATCAGCTCAGTCAGACAGAATGGGACTGTGTGGAGAAAACTTGTGAAGAGCTGCATAAGCTCCGCATGATTGAAAAATCTACCTCAGTACATGGGGCTTCTACAGTAGTAGTTGCTAAAAAGGACGAGGCCGGCAATTACACTGCCACTCGTATGTGTGGAGATTACAGGCGACTGAATCTCTACGCGGAGCCAGATAGCTATGTGATGCCTACGTCGGAAAGGATCTTTGCAAATGCCACCATCGGAAAGGTGTTCAGCATTATCGATCTGCGCCAAGGCTTCAACCAGATCCCTGTGAAAACAGAAGATCGAGGTAAGACTGCTTTCTGGGCTCAAAGGGAACTTTGGCAATGGACAGTAATGCCATTTGGGCTGAAAAATGCCCCAGCCATATATCAGAGGACTATGGATAAAGCGCTGGAGGGGCTGGATTTCGCTAAGCCATACATTGATGATGTGGTAGTATTCAGCAAGTCCATAGAGGAGCACCTCGAGCACTTGGAACAAGTGTTCCAGCGCTTGGAGAATTTCCAGATGAAGCTTCATCCTGGGAAGTGCAGATTCTTTGAGGCACACGTGCCTTACCTAGAACATGAGATTGAGAAAAATGTTATGTCCCCTCAGGCTGTGAAGACTGAAGCTATCTACAAGATACCTGCACCTGCGAATGTGTCTAAGCTGAAAGCTCTGTTAGGGCTAAGCGGATACTATCGTAAGTTTGTGAAGGATTATAGCAGAATTGCTAAACTCTTGACGGAACTCTTGAAAAATGATGTACCTTTTGTGTGGACAGAAGCTCAGGAGAAAGCCATGAACGAGCTTAAGGAGCGGCTGGTAACAGCCCCAGTCTTGCGAACGCCTGACTACTCCAAATTGTTCAATCTGCACACCGACTGGAGTCGTGTGGGAATTGGCGCAGTACTCACTCAGGCCACAAGCCCTAGAGAGGAGTATGTCATTGCCTATGCCTCACGCTCTAACAATCGAGCGGAGAGCAACTACTCGTCCTATGAAGGAGAGTTGCTGGCAGTGATTTGGGCGGTCACACATTTCAGAGAGTATCTGTGGGGAAGACCCTTCACACTGATCACGGATCACTTACCATTACTATGGCTGATGAAGAATGGAGACCTCACTGGTAAGTTGGCTCGCTGGGCTCTTAAGCTGCAAGAGTACCAAATGACAGTGGTGCACAGAGCAGGAGTGCTCAACAACGACGCCGATGGACTCAGCAGGAACCCAGACCCATCTTCAGACGACAGAACAGGAGCTCGAGAGGACAAAGACCCGAGCAGCCCAGCAGAGTTGGTGGCTTGTCTAGCCGAAATGGCTGGAATAGTAGCATCAAGTGAAGCTGAGCCTCTACCCCTATTCAGTCCAGAGATGTAAGGTCATAGGTTTATAAAGTGCATTTTTTGAGTTTCATAAAATTATGTTTTGATTAACCATTCATGTAGAGTGCATTTTTGTGGTCATTTTGATATAAAGTTCATTGAATTTGGTCAGGTATTGAGAGAGTTACGGATTTTTGAAGTTTAATTAGTTTTGAGGTCGGTTGACGACTGTCCTTAATTCGCGCTGAGCGCGACCGTCGGATTGACCGACAGCGTCGAGCGATCTGGCCCGTTAGAATGAACTCGAACCTTCACGTAAGTTCGGCTGACGCGGAGTGCCGACTAGGTCGATTTACCTAAAAGTTTCGGTCTAGCCTAGCGCGTCTAAGATAGAATATTCTAGTAATGTCGATGCATGTATGTGGACGTCAATTCGGCCCGACACGTCAAATTAGACTGATCTGGCTTACTCACGAATATTCTGGAAGGGACGATTTGACGAACACTTAGGAAAATCCGTAGCTTCCTCCTGGAGAGGAGCACTTAGGCAGAAAATCATAAATAGGCATAACTTCTTTGTTTCTAAGGAGTTCTCACTTCTGTAAATTTCTACGGGTTTGTAATGACAAGGCCTTTCATCCTACATCATTTGTGAGCAGTTTCTTGCCACTCAAAATGTCAAGTAATTTTCCTAAGCTTTCTTAGCAATATGCCGCTGCACTCTTGAGTATGATTGCAACTAGCTTTGTTCCTCGTGAGTCACTACGCTTCCACTAGGGCACTCTGCCCCTTTCAAGAGATCTGGAAAGATCAAGCTACTATGCACTCGCTGAAGACGGGAACTCACTTGGAAGGACTATCAGTGAAGGAGAAGGACCAGGTAAACCATCGAGCTAAAAGGTTTTGCTGGTAATGCAACAACCTCTTCAAAATTGAAGAAATCGGTCAGGAGAAGTTAGTGCCAGAACCCATCAGGAGACGAGCCCTTATGCAAGAAATGCACGAGAACACTGGACACTATGGTGTCAAGAAGGCATATAGTCTTTTGGAGCTGTCTTACTGGTGGAGGGGCATGAAGCAGCAGTATGAAGATGTGATCAAGGCCTGCCAAAGCTGTAATCGCATCAAGGCTGGTTTTACACAGCAACATCCACACTTGCAACCTTTGCCGATCATGGGCCTAGGCTACCGTTGGAGCTGCAATCTCGCAGGTGAGCTACCGCTGTCTAAGCGAGGTAACAAGTATATCATGGTCATGATTGAGCATTTCTCTAAGTGGATAGAGGTAGTCCCTCTGACTGCTAAGGAGAGTCTAGGGACCGCGGAAGCGTTCCTCAATGGTGTGATTGTGCGTCATGGAGCTCCAGCAGAAGTGCTGACAGACCAAGGGTCTGAGTTCCAAGGGTCTTTTCAGAAACTCTTGGACAGATGCTTCATCGATCATCGCACTACGTCTAGAGATCATCCGCAAGCAGATGGTCTCGCAGAAAGGATGGTGCAAACCATTAAGTCTGCTTTGCGCAAGTTTTGCCTTGAGCATGACAAGCGTGACTGGGATCTAGCCCTGCCATGGCTGGTTATGGGTTACAGATTTAGCAAGCAGGCTGCCTTGGCAAATTACTCGCCACATCAGATACTGTTTGGCAGAAGTCCAGTAGTGCCCAGCAGCATCAAGCAGGAGATTGAACAGGTGAAAGACCTGGATAGCCCTGATGAACTGTTAAAAGTGATGATGCGCCGTAAGGCGCCATTTGAGCGCATGATACCGGCTGCACTAGACAATTTAATAATTGCACAGAAAAGAGATACGCAATGTTACGCCACGACGCGAGACGGGAGCTACCACATGCAGATGACGCGAATTCAAGAAGGAGACTTTGTCTACCGCAAGCGCCAGACCAAGACCACCATCGACACTAGTTCAGGTGCAATGATCTTGCGCGTGAAACATGCGTTTGACAATGGTGTGTTAGAACTGGAAGGTTCTGATGGTAAAACCATGAGAGACCACGTGCAGAATTGCTCGCTATGCCATTTGCCGAATATCGATCCCACAGTTAGGGTTGTGCCCAAGGAATTGGTGCCGGCCACGCCTTGTGCCAGCTGCAAAGTGCTGGACGATCAGGAAGCAATGGTAACTTGCTATAAGTGTGGTGCCCGTTGGCACACTTTCTGCATTGGCGAGGAAGAAATTATGGCAGGACGATGGGAATGTCCTGATTGCCTTCCCAAAACCCCTAGCCGCAGGGCTGGAAAATAATAGCTTTCAGCAGGAAAGGCAGGGACGCCTCAGCTGAAAGGGAGGGGTGTAAGAGGAATTAAGGCAAGACAAGTATTTTTTAAATTTTCTGCTAAAGTCTTAGAATAAGCAGATGGTGAGAGCCGGGTGACAGAGAACGTCACCCTGAGTGTTGGTCAAGGCTGCATGGTGCAAGTTCTAGAACCCAGGGATGGGTTAACCCTGGTAAGGCTTGTCATCGACACACGTGCAAAGGTCGATCGACCATGTCTGCCACACGTGAAGAGGGCCACCGACACATCAACCAGGCCAAAGGCACACGTGCTGGAAGGCTACGCACGTGCCGAGGGACCGACACTGTTAGGCACAACAGCTGTCGCAACTATTATCCGTTTGACGGTTTTGCACGCGCAGCGTAAGCTACGGCCACCTAGTGCTAAAAGTCAACATTGACTCACCGACCACTTGACTGATTACATCGCAGTCAGCGGTTATGGTGGCGTCAAGACCACTGGCAAGGGGTCAATGTCAGTGTGCCCCACACCCAGGGATGGGGGAGATTTTGACAAGACAGCCGCAAGGCTAGGAGCTGGGGATCAGCAATGAGCCGCCCAGCAAGTACCAGGTCAGGTACTGTGTGACTGGCAGATTAAGCCAGGTCATGGCTGCAATGCCAAGATAGGTTACGGCCGCCCGGTTGGGAAAACTTGAGCAAGTGGCATTTGCTTGCACGCCGCTCAGGAATTCTTAGCCATGAGCCAATTAGTCGTGACTGCCAGCTGAGAAGCTAAGCAGCCACGCGCGACAGTCACAAGGTGTGCATGCATGCTGAGTGACTACGAGTTTGAGTTGAGCTTGGCTAGGCAGAGGCGACATGCAGCTAAGTTGTGTGACTAAGCACGGCATTCTCGAAAGATGACGCTGTGTGGTGCCTGCGAAAAGCACGAATCTTGCCTGAGACATGTCATTCACTCTCACGCACCTTTGCCAAGAGGCAGAAGGAAAGAGAAGAAGGGCGCGAAGAAGAAGAAGGAGTTCCCAAGGCCATTGGAGGGCCAAAGCCCCACGCTTCTGACAACGCTGAAGATTCTTCTGTGTATCATAGATAAGTTAAGATTGTAGGAGCTCCCAAGAGGGAATCTCACGGTTGAAGAAGGAGAACTGCAGAATAGAATCTGCTAGGAGATTAGCACAGAGTCAGCCGAACGCCACAAGTGTGTGTGTGAAGCAGCCTTAAAATGGTGAGTTGTGTGTTGATTTCCAAGTTCTCAGAAGTCGCATTCGCATCTCAAAGAGAGAGAGCAGTATTGACAGATAAAGCTCTCAGTGAAGAACTGAGTGAGCCCAGCCTGGCAGTGAAGAGCTGTTAAGGCGCGGTGTCAAGTGAAGAGCTTGACCCAGGCCAGCATAGACGTAGTTTCAGAGTTTTGTAAGCTGATTTGTGGAAGTTAAGCGAAAGCCTAAAGGGCAATTTTCTATGGATCTGACGTTGCATGTCAAGCTGTTTAGAGTGTGATTTCTGCAAGCTATAATTTGCTCACCTGTGAACCCAAGAACCTTAAGGCATAAAGCCTATGTGGAAGTAAGAAACTTCCGTCCTTGTAAGAGGAATTAAGGCAAGACAAGTAGTTTTTAAATTTTCTGCTAAAGTCTTAGGATAAGCAAATGGTGAGATCCGGGTGACAGAGAACGTCACCCTGAGTGTTGGTCAAGGCTGCATGGTGCAAGTTCAGGAACCCAGGGATGGGTTAACCCTGGTAAGGCTTGTCACCGACACACGTGCAAAGGTCGATCGACCATGTCTGCCACACGTGAGGAGGGCCACCGATACATCAACCAGGCCGATGGCACACGTGCTGGAAGGCTACGCACGTGCCGAGGGACCGACATTGTTAGGCACGACACGAATGGTGTCAATATTGACAAAATATGTGATTTTATTTTTTTTTTGCAATTTTTGTATCGTCTTTCCAATTTTAATCTTAGAAGGAGCATTTGGATGAGCAATATTACGAGTCGGCAAAGTGAATTGGCCCTTTTGGTGGCTTCAATCATGAATTGAAATAATAAATATCAATTCATGGTATGGAATAAAAGCTATGTGCTGGTGTCTTTTGCATTGTCCAAAGACTGTCCTCATCGCAAGTACCTTCATATTCAATAATTGGTAAATTTTTGACAATGCCTCCTTTAACCATGACCACAACAAGCTTTGGTCAATTGTGCCCCTGTCTTAAGATTGTGTATGATAATCTCATTTTTGTTACTTAAATGTTTGGTAAAGCCCAATGATATGGAAGTTGCATGCTCTTGGTGAATTGTTCATGCTTGGTTGCATAGTAACCGAAAATGTTTACTTCCCACGCTTGAGCAGACGTCGATTCATGTACTTTGCCACACGCTTGCACGTTTTCTCCCGTCGGGACACGTGACGGGTCCTGACGGCAGTCCCCGGTTATATGTCTCTCGTGCTTGTAACGACCAAGATTGACCACAATGCGTTTCGTGCCACGGCTGGACGCACGCTCTTGAACAATTTTGGTCAAATTGGTCAATTCCTCGTCGCAGCTCGTGGTGTAGGCCGTCCGCTGGAGAGCGAGAGGTGCGAACACTTGCATTAGTCGAGTGGGCAGCATGGCGAGTGAAAGGAGGCAGGAGGGGCAGCGACGATTTTGAAGGTTTTTAGCGGGGAATTCGACCCGAAAAGGGGAAGCTGTTCGTTGGAGAAGCAGCCCACCTGAGCTGTGCGGAAAGATGGCGGAAGCGAGAAGATAGAAGATTGTTTCAATGAAGGAAAAAAGAATTTATTTGTAGAATATCGAATAAATATACAACGGTTTTGGACGACTTATATAGTCATTGTCTTTAACGGGCAAAAGGTTAACGGTCGTGTAACTTAAGCTATTCTAGAATGTAATGTGGCGCGTTCTACTCTAGATGTCGTTGGTGAATTTGCCTCAGGTAGTCGTTGAAAGATTATGCTATAGAAGACGTTGACTAATTATATCCTTGTATACTAGAAAATAATTATTATCCAAGCACTGTCGCAATTGCTATCCACTTGACGGTGCCGCACGCACAGCGCAAGCCACGGCTGCCCAGGTACAGGAAGTCAGTGGTGACTCACCGGCCAAAGGACCGAGTTATCTCAGTCAGCGGTCATGTCAAAGTCGTTAACATTGTCAAAGTGGTCACGACACGTCAAACCCACACCCAAGGATGGATGGGGATTTGGACGGAGTAGTCAGCCGAAAGGCTAGGGGTATGGAACCAGCAAGTGCCCGGAAAGGTACTGATCAATTGGCTATCTAAGCCAAGTACAACAGGGATGTTGCAGAGGCGCTGTGTGCCACCTCGGCCAAAACCCTCAAGTGACTAGTCACGGCTTGAACGTTCATCCAAAACGTCGCCAGCCAGCCACATAGGTATGATTGTCAGCTGAAAGGCTAAGAAGTCACGCGCGACAATCCCAACGCATGCATGCATGCTGAATGACAACTCCTAAGCTGTGTGAGAGCTGCTAGGTAAGGACGGCATGCAAGCTAAGCACTGTGACTACGGACTGGCATTCTCGAAAGAGGATAATGTGTGGTGCCTGTGAAAGGCACGAGTCCTGCCTGAAGGTGCCTCATTCTTGCTCGCATCATTGTCAAAGGAAGCTCAAGGAGCAGAAGGAGCACAAAGAAGAAGGAATTCCCAAGGCCATAGAAGAGCCGAGACGCCACGCTTCTACTGACGCTGGAAGATTTCTTCCTAAGTGTATCATAGAAAGGTTAGACCTCAGGACTTCCCAAGAGAGGACCTCGCTGGTAGAAAGTAGAGAGTTGCAGAATAGAATCTGTTAGGAGATTAGCACAGATTTGGGTCAAACGCCACATGAGTGCGAAGGTCACTTAAAATGGTGAGTGCTGTGTTAGTTTCCAAGTTCTCAGAAGTCTCAATTGTTGAATTGCTGATAGCAAGAGTAGTCTTAACGAGTAAAGCTCTCAGTGAAGAACTGAGTGAGCCCAGTCGAGCAGTGAAGAGCTGTTAAGGCGCGGTGTTGAGTAAAGAGCTCAGACCAGGCCAGCATAGATGTGCAATTTCAGATTTTTGTAAGCTGTGACTTGTGGAAGTTAAGCAAAAGCCTTGAAGGGCGATTTTCTCTGAATGCGGCATTGCCTGTTAAGCTGCTTAGACGTGATTTTTGCAAACCACAAAACTTGTTCATTCTGTAAACCCTCAACTTGGGTGAAAGCCTGTGTGGAAGTAAGACGCTTCTGCCTTACTTTTGAGAACTTGTTGATTGGTTCAGGTGAACAAGAATTCTTGAGTCAATTGGAGATTGAGGCCTGTGAAGGCTGCCGGTGTTCAACCTGGAAGGGGACCCGGAGAAATCCAACTGTATATGCGGTTCAGGAGTGGAAGACTCTACCCCTCTGTGGAGTCTGCAGAAGGTTTTGATTCTAGCCAAAGTCCACCAGGAGGTGAGACGTCTGAGCATACTGACAAGCGGTGGAGTGAGCAACTGTCGAGAGACGAGTCTCGTCATATCCCCGCAAGCAGTGAGAACCCGGATAACACACGAGCTTTTGCACCTGATTTGGGCAGAGAGCAAGACGTGTGGAGTAGAGTTAGTGAGTCCTCATCACTGTTCGAAATGGCCGGTGATGATCGGGATGAAAATCCTAAGTTCAAGCTGTCTGCAAAGTGTTTTAGCGGACGAACCAGTGGAAACGGTCTCACTTTCGAAGAGTTCGATGAGATCTATTGGGCAGAATTCTTTGAGAAGATTCGGAAAGATTCTTCTTATACGCAATTTGTCGCATTTATAGGCTTGGTTCAGTACTTGGACAAGGATGCCTTGCTGCTATATCGCCAATTTCGAAAGAATGAGGATCTCACCCAGGAATGGGCATTTGGAGAACAAAAAAGGGCTAGGGATTTGAAAACCCAGGAAGAGGCTGCGAAAGCCCGAATGTCTGCTTTATCTTTAGGAAGAGCAGTGCCAATTGCACCTGTTGAGAGCATAGACTTAGCTGCACTAACACAAGAATTAACAGAGGCCATGAGGCAACTCGCTGAGGTTCAGCAAAGGGTTGCTACTCAGAACGATGATGCCGGCTCTGTCGCAGAATTGCGAAAGGTGTGTGCAAAATTGTCTGAAAAGATTGCTGAGTAACACGCAGAGCTGCACCTCTTTAGGGTCAGCAAGGCGATAGCGCCACGACAGAGGCAAGCCATGCGCAAGCCTTGGCTAGCTGTTGTAAGGACATGGAGGTTGGGAATGACTAGCTAGACCCCGAGCATTGTCTGCGTCGTTTCTTTAAGTTGCTTGAAGCACAATTCCCAAAAGATCGCAATCTTAAGGTGCACCGTTATGTGCATTTTGTCCGTCAGAAGAACAAGACAGTCATGGAGGTTAAATCCCGATTGGTAGACCTCGCCAAAAAGGCAAAAAATACGAGCCCAAAATAGTGGCTGACAAGTTTCTGTTGTGCTTGGGCAAGGAAACAGATCGTGAAGTCAGGCCACATCTATCCGCAAAGCACGGGATTGACTGGGACAGCGACGAGGCGGCTGAAATAGCACGCAATGTTGAAGAAGGTAAAGTGTCGTACAAAGTGGCTTCCAGGACGCTTATGGCTCCTGAGAGGAGGGAGGAATCCTCTCCGTCTAAGGCCAACAGCTCTAATTTTCAGTTTAAGAAAAAGAGCGGGTCTTTCAATAAGTTTGCTAAGCATGCCAACACTGCTGAAACAGCAGAGAGCTATTGGAATTGCGAGAAATCAGGACATCAGAAGAGGGATTGTTCGTACCCAGATGCTAAGCAACTATCTGCTAGCAAGGCGCATATATGTGCACATTGCAGCAAGAAGGGACACTCAGAAGATGAGTGCTGGTCTAAGAACCCAAAAACCGCCATGGGCAAATGCTGCCTTGAAAGAGGCAGGCAAGGAAAAAAAGAAAGAAAAGGGTGGCAAGGGTAACCATAAGTATGAAGCTATGAGTGCAAAAATCGCTGAGTTAAAAGCTCAGTTTGCGAAACTAAATGCGCCCAATGTATACTATGATGCAGATATTGCAGAAAAGACCGTCTGCAAAGGCGAGAAATTGATGCTTGAAAAGGCTGTGGACGCAACGGTTGTCGAGCAAGCAGATCACAACCGTCTGGTGCCAAGGAACGTTGGGAAGCTTCCTCAGACTTTTCGGATCACTCTGGATGAAAATGAGATCTCGCAGCTACGACAAGCTAGGCCCGGGACGCGTAAGACATTTAGATTTTCGCTGGAGAAGCTGAAGGCCGTGGTGGAACAACGGATCCAGCATGCTTCTTTGCTTTCTCTCGCTGATTTGCATATCACTTACCCATGCACGGTTGAAGAAGCCGGACATCAGCTGGATATAGCTGAGGAAGATGCAAATAGCGCCTCATTGCCCATCAATTTCAGCAACGTGAGAGTGCAAAATTGGGATGGTGCATTAATCTTCAACAATTGGGTAGCTCCCAACATTCTGTTGGATACAGGCGCACAGCCAGTCATCTTGGGAAAGCGAGCTGTGAAAGCTCTAGGATTGACGGCAAGGGACCTGAAAAAGAGTCCTTTCCAGTTGAGAATTGCCTCAGGACAAGTCTCAAAGTCTTGCGGGATTACCCGCAAGCCTGTGAAAATCACAGTAAAGCCAGGGAAACCTGAAGAGGCGTCACTACTCATGGAGTGCACAGTGATGGATGCAGAGAACTATGATGTTCTCTTGCGAACAAAAGCGCTGATCTCCTTGGGTATGGTCATTGATCTGCGGAAGCGGAGGGTGACTTACCAGTCAACAGATCGGCAGCCGGCAGGAGAAATACCTGTGAAGATGGTTTGCACAGGAGAACCAAACTATGGACTGCTAGACTGCTGCGTTAACGACAGGTACTCAGAAGCCTGCGACAACATCATGAAGCAAAAAGAGGAAGGCTATACGAGCATCAACATGCCAACACTCTTGGTATGGCAACCCCGGATCATGAAGCAGCTGGAAACTGTGAGTAATAGGGACCGCGGCCCGCATGAGTTGCTGCCAGTACCCCACCCAGTTACCTCCACTGCAAATCTGATGCCTGGAGTTGACCCGCTGCCGCAAGGCTTTGTCAGGATGGAAGATCCTTTTTGCAAAAGGGAAGTAGTGGTGTTGGAATTATTTGCCGGACTTGGGTCTGGGACTATAGCATTGATCCAGCGAGGAATACAGGTGGTCGAAGTCCTGTATGTGGACAATGACAACCACGCTTTTCTAGCATTCAGAGAAGTCATGAGTCAGATGCGGCAAATGCATCATTTTAAAGGGTTGGTGCTCGCATATAGCAATGTCAAGCGCATTGCCGAAGGCAACTTTGTTGATGTGAAGCCTGAAGGCCTGTATGACTACAGGATTGACTGGATCTTCGCTGGATTTCCTTGTCAAACGTTTTCTCAAGCTCGAAATAGGAGGGGATTCAGTGATCCACGAGCACAACACTGGGGATGGATGGTGAAAATCATCAGCATGCTGCGGGAACGACAGCACTACTACCCACCAGTGTTTGTGATTGAGAATGTGCATCCAGGAATGGATTACAAGCAGATGAAGCCAGGAGAACCATGGCTGATTCTCGACGTCACTTTGGGCCATCATGTGCTAATCAACGACGCCAAGCACGGAGGATTATCCCATAGGGCCAGAATATTTTGGACCAACGGCATGTCTATTGAGATCCTGAGAGAGATGGAGGACATTACACGGCGATCACCAACGGCATTGACAATGGTGGAGGCGCTGGCGGTGCATACCAAACCAGTGGCCAGGAGGGATTCCTATCCAAAGTGTGTCATCAACGAACTAGGTCAGCCAAGGGTGGTACTGCCCACCTTCACAACATATCCAAGATCCCGAGCCTTCATAGAAGGTGGACAAGGAATGGTCAAAGACATGCATAAAAAAGACGCCGTTTGGAGAGAGCCTACTGCGGTGGAGAAGGGCAAATGCCTTGGAATACCCGACACCATAGCTTGGCATGTAGCCGGTGCTGTAGGGTCAGATGAAGCTGCAAAGATTTTCGGCAACATGATTGGGCAGCACTCTATGACTTGGTTGGTGGAAACAATCATGACGTGGCAGCAGTTGACCTTCACTGACAAGCCTATGCTGAGGCCAAGATCAGTGACAATTGGGGTCCATGTGGTGCCAACATCTAATCAAAGGGCTATCAAGACGGCACATCAGCAACAAAAAGAATCCGGTGTGCAAAAAGACGCAGCGGAAGCTGCCAGAGACAGAGCATTCAGGGAAGGTAGGGTGGCTGAATTGATGAGATGCCAGGATCTGTTGGATCGGATTGATAATCGGACCAATGAATTACAAGCACCTCTGGAAAGAGAGGATACACCAATGGGGGACCAGGCGCCTAAAGGGAACGCCGCTGCCAAGAGTAGAAGACGATACGCAGGACACCCCATCATCTGTGAGAAACGCCACTCACAACCAGATGCTTGGGAGCCCACCTTCCGGAGCCACTACATCAAGACGTGAGGAGACTCCAAAAGATGCCATATCAAAGTATGATACCCACCTCAGCCCAAGAGCAGCTGGGCACGGAGACTACTGGCAGGAAAGCTCAAGTAGTTGGGAAGCTAACCAAAAGTGTCCATTGTCTTCACCAGAGCAAGCGCCGTTATAAGACATGTCAGAAGAGTCTGAGAAGAAGACCCCCGAGCCAACGCCTAAAGAAATTGGATATAATCAAAATTAGGGCGAGAACGCCAATGCAATATTGGTGAATGGGCTGAAGAGAGTAGCCAAGATTCAGGAGATTCTGTAGGGCTGCAAAGACCATATGCCTCGAAGTGATATTCAAAGAACGCCAGGACGAGTTGAACAAGAAATTTTCTACAACACCTGCCTTGATGAGCCTAGAGCCGCAGGCTAGGGGCAACAACAGGGTTCAGCCAGTCAGAAAGCTGAATCCATTACAAGGCAGATCATGGAGCAGTTGCTGCAAGCAGACGCTCGACAGCACAAGGAAAAGGAAGTGGCTAAGGCAGCAAGCACGCTGCAATCAGCTATTGTCAACTTGGCAAAGCTCAACACAGATAATGATGGAGAGCCACCACCTCCTGGAGTGGAGAAGTCAATTGAAGATGAGGCAGAAATGCCAGACCTTCCAGGGTTTGACCTGCCGTCAATAACCAATAAAGAGGAGATACAAGAAGAAATTCCACGTTTTCCTACCCCAAAGCTGGATCTGTTGGAGCTACAAGAGCTCAGGACAGATGACTGGGTGGCCGACCACTTCATAATGGAGGGGCCCAGCCCATCAAATCTATACAACTATCTGAGGTCGCCTACATCCAGCACCCCAACCGCCAGTTTTCCAGCACCAGAAGCTACCCCCCATCAGCTACAACAGCCGCTGGAAGTGGATGCCTGTACCTCTAAGGTGGAACCAACACAAGGTAATCCTCGCGGTCGCGCAAGCAGACCAAGAAAGATGGCCCGGGAAGGGAATGCACCTTTCAGGCGGATGCTGATGCGTTATCTCAAGTATAGGGAACAGCTCAGAGAGAAGGGGTTCAGAAAGGAACCATGGCTCCGCCTCCGCAACCTATCCTGGAGATTTTGTAGAGAGAAGGAGAGCATGGCTTGATTCGCAAAGCCATGGCACTGGGAATTCACAGTCCCATGGTGCGTCCTTCATCCACTGGAACGTGGGAGAAGGACAATTCAGCTCCTAGGACATTTGCGATTTCTGAAAGGGAACTGGTAGAGCTGAGAAGCACCATAAGCCGCTTGACAGTAGAAAATGCTATATACGCACAACTAGCTGCGGCTCAAGACCCCAGACTTTGAAACAAGCATGGACGGTTACGCCACCAGCCAGGGAGGAGTTTGGCACAACCGTTGCGCGCATTACTACTATTGAGCGCGAGTGGGGTTGGACAATTGACCCCAGAGCAAATCCAGCAAGGTGGCCTTTGTCAAACCCGCCCCCGCCACGTGAAGAGGGAGGAACAGGGACCAGCTGGACTGCAGCAGATGAAGAAAAGTTCTTGAGGCAGCCCATCCGGAGGCGTCTGACATACCCCACTCAACACAAGAGGCGACAATCCATTGAAAAAGGTACAAAACCTAGAAAGCAGGCCGCCGAGCCTAAATTAGCGGAGGAGCAAGCTACGAAGCCTGCCACTCCACCTCCTAACAATCAGGCAGAAAAGCCTGAAGGTCAGGATGAGGGCGAAAAGCCCCCACTTGAACCCAAAGAGTAGCAACTACTGGATGCCTGTGTTGGGAAAAAGCAACCGGAAACTGAGGTTTTCGCCATTGGAAAAATGGTCTCAGCCCAACAGAGAGCACAAGTAGAAAGGCTCCTGAAAAAGCACCGCAAGGCGTTTGCTTTTACCAAGGAGGAAATAGGTCGAACCACTGCCAGTGTGTGTGAGATCACACTAACTACTGATAACCTAGTCAGACTTGGGCCGCATAAGCTCAGTCAGACCGAATGGGACTGTGTGGAGAAAACTTGCCAGGAGCTCCACAAGCTCGGCATGATTGAGAAATCCACCTCAGTACATGGAGCTCCCACAGTAGTAGTTGCCAAGAAGGACAAGGCTGGCACTTATACAGCCACTCGTATGTGTGGAGACTACAGACAACTGAATCTTCACACGGAGCCAGACAGCTATGTGATGCCTACACCAGAGCGGATCTTTGCGATTGCTACCACCGGGAAGGTGTTCAGCATCATCGATCTACGCCAAGGCTTTAACCAGATCCCTGTGAAAACAGAAGATCGAGGTAGGACCGCGTTCCGGGCTCAAAGGGAACTTTGGCAATGGACGGTAATGTCGTTTGGGCTAAGAAATGGCCCAGCCATCTTTCAGAGGACTATGGACAAAGTGCTGGAGGGGCTGGATTTTGCAAAACCATACATTGATGACGTAGTGGTGTTCAGCAAGTCCATAGGAGAGCACCTCGAGCACTTGGAACAAGTGTTCCAGCGCCTGGAGAAATTCCAGATGACGCTGCATCCTGGAAAGTGCAGATTCTTTGAGGCACATGTGCCTTACTTAGGTTATGAGATTGGGAACAATGCTATGTCCCCTCAGGCTGTAAATACTGAAGCCATTTACATGATACCTGCACCGGCGAATGTGTCTAAGCTGAAAGTCCTGTTAGGGCTAAGCGGATACTATTGTAAATTTGTGAAGGACTATAGCAGAATTGATAAATCCTTGACAGAGTTCTTGAAAAAGGACGTACCTTTTGTGTGGACGGAAGCCCAGGAGAAGGCCATGAACGAGCTCAAGGAGTGGCAGGTAACGGCCCCAATTTTGCAAACGCCCAACTACTCCAAGCCGTTCAGTCTACACACTGACGGGAGTCGTGTGGGAATCGGCGCAGTACTCACTCAGGCCGCAAGACCTAGAGAGGAGTACGTCATTGCCTATGCCTCGCGCTCTAACAATCGAGCGAAGAGCACCTACTTGTCCTACGAAGGAGAGCTGCTGGCAGTGGTTTGGGCTGTCGCACATTTCAGAGAGTATCTATGGGGAAGACCCTTCACAGATCACTCGCCGTTGCTCTGGCTGATGAAGAATGGAGACCTCACTGGTAAATTGGCTCGCAGGGCTCTTAAGCTCCAGGAGTACCAGATGACAGTGATACATCGAGTAGGTATACTCAACAACAACGCCGATGGACTCAGCAGGAACCCAGACCCATCCGCAGACGACAGAAAGGGAGCTCAAGAAGACAAAGATCCGAGCAGCCCAGCAGAATTGGCAGCCTGCCTGGTCGAAATGGCTAAAATGGTAGCGTCAGGAGAAGCTGAGTCTCTACCCCTGTTTAGTCCAGAGATCTGGAAAGATCAAGCCACTATGCATTGGCTAAAGATGGGAGTCCACATGGAGGGATTATCTGTGAAAGAAAAGGACTAGGTAAGCCATCGAGCTAAAAGGTTTTGCTGGAAACGCAATAACCTCTTCAAGATTGAAGAAATCGGTCAGAAGAAGTTGGTGCCAGAACCCACCAAAAGGCGAGCTCTGGTGCAGGAAATGCACGAGAATACTGGACACTATGGTGTCAAGAATGCGACATTTCTGCTTTTCAAGAGGATCTTTTCCTCGGTATTCAAGGAATATGGTGGAAAGAAAATCTATGTACTTGTGCAAATTGACAAATCCTCGAGAAAGCGAAAATGAAAACTAACGTAGAATGTGTGCTTGTGAGAGTTGCACTCACAATGACTCTTGCGAGTATTTATGCTTGCAAATCGTGAGGCTCTGGAGTGCTTCAAGTCACCACCTAGGGCACTGGTTCATGTTCAACAAAAAAGGTCGAAGGGGTACGACCCATTCGGCCGAATGCTCGAAACGCACCGTTTGGCGGTTTGGAGACTTTTCGACGGTTTCCGAAAAACTGTTTCACGCCAAACGGGCGTTTTCGCGTTCGCGTTCGCGGAGTCGCTTACACATGCTTTTGTCATGAACCGGGAGTTATAAATAACTACTTCGCCAATCGGTTAGGTGTGAACGTTTCAAACGACGAGTTGCGGGGTCGAATCCACTCCGATGCAAAGTCGCTTTGCGTATTATGTGTCGTTTGACTTTTACGACTGTTTCTTCGTATTAACGACTGGTCGTAAATGCAACATCTATGACTGTACATTATCTGAAATAATGACAATCATATCAACTTAATCAAGCCGAGATATTAACTTATCATCTCATGATTAATCAAAGTAGCTTTATGAATAATTATGTCGTACTTTTGCGGAGTAGTCGAGTTACGTTACGACGCTTTTTGCAATAGTATCTCGGTCATTTTGCCAATCGACCGGGAATTAATCGGCACACGCGTGTGGCAATTAATTGAATATGATACAATCATTTATCAAATAATATGATAAATAGTATAACGTACTTTAGGTAATTGGGAAAACGTCCCAAATACGCCTAAAATAGCTCGAATCGTTACAAAGAAGACATATAGTCTTCTAGAGCTGTCTTACTGGTGGAGGGGCATGAAGCTGCAGTGTGAGGATGAGATGAAGGCCTGCAAAAGCTGCGATTGCGTCAAGGCTGGTTTTACGCAGCAACACCCACACCTGCAACCTCTGCCAATCATGGGCCTAATGTAATGAATCAGTATATTAGTAGATATAATATTCATTTAGATGTAATAGTAAATTAAGTTCAGCCTGCTGAACTCTACTTAAGTAACCAGTTTGCTAGACTTTATATTTTATAACAGTTTAATGACTTAGCTGGAGGCAGCAGGCTGAAGTCAGCTTAACTCAGCTTGCTGACACATTCTTTGACGGCCGGCTGACTTCCGTACTCGGTAGTAGCGAACTGCCTCATATGCATCTAAGTGTGGTAGGCTAGATGAATGGCCAGATGACATCCCTATGACGGATGGCAATTCGGGATGATGGGAAATGGCGGTGGATTTGGTTAACCGAGGTCCTACCAACGTGGTTAACTCCCGGGTAGGCGGTGCCATCGCACTGACCGCTGAAAAGTAAAACTCATTCCATGTACATATGCTAGGCATTGCTCTCGAGTTCGGCATTCGGAAACGAGGCCAACTCTCGTGTACAGCTTACTGAGAGAGATCTGAATCCAAGGCGAGAAGCCATTGACACGCACTGTCTTCTAACCTTGCTTATGTATGAGTTTACTGAGTGCATTATTGATGCTAGTTTACTCTCGTTGATTTACGAGTGTTGTTCACTGCTAGTGTGTTGTCCTTTTGCCGTTTAATCAGTTAACGGAAAATCCATAAAGATTACTTGCTGATATAAAGATCTTTATTAATCGTTAATCGCCTATTTGGTAAGTCGATTCATTTCAGTGGTATTGGAGCAGTTATCACAGTCTTCTTTGTATGGTAAGGACAAGGTCTCAAACTAGCAACTCCCGAGACATGGAGAACCAGGATAACGAGAATGTCAAAAACCAGGCGGAAAGCCATGTAGCGGGAACCCGTACCTATTCTGAAGCAGTGGCAGATACTGCAGCTAGAGAGGCTGCAGATGAGGCAGCTGCTATTGCCGCAGTCGCAGCACAGCAAGCTGAGGAGGAGAGAGCCAGATTAGAAGCTGAACAATTAGCAAAGGCCGCTGAAGATACAGAAAGGAGGGAAGGACAGCCAGCTGACGAGCGCACTGTTGAAGAACTTATGGCATCAAGGGCCAATGTTCTGAACCCACCTCCTGCTGTACAACTCAATGTACCCCTAGGTCAAATACGTGACCGGCTGAATGCGGCAGGAATTGCTGCTGCAGGAGCGAGAGGGACTGTTGAGGACACTACTCAGCGAGTAGATGCCAATGCTGCTGCTGCATTTGCTAATCTACCACCCCAGAGTGTAGACTTGGGAGCATTGTTCGTTCAGATGCAGTCGCAAATGGCGACCATGTATCAGTCCCAACAGGAGGACAAAAGAATCATAATGTCTCTACTGCGGGACAGAGACCAACTGGGGTCTCAAACCACTAGTGGTGGTGGCCGAGGGCCTAGTAAGCCCAAGCCGAAACCTCCCCAGGAATATGATCCTGAGGGAAACAGAAAATATTACCTGATCAAGTTTCTCGCGGATGTTGAGCAGTGGCTGGAGAACTACCCAGAACTGCAAGATTACGAGAAGGTCAGGCACACCGGTGCGCTACTGAAAGGCAGTGCCGCAGACTGGTGGCTTTACTGGAAAGGAGAGCGTAAGGCTCGGCAACTCGGTGACCCTACGTGGGTAGAGTTTGTCGAGAAGTTGCATGAGAAGTTTGATGTCATCAACCAGCAGGAGAAAGCTATCTATGCGATGATCTCCCTGACACTGAAGCAGACCACTTCAGTTGCTGAGTTTGCTCAAAAGTTCCAAGAGAACATGATGAAGCAGCCAGATTTGCCAGAACGGTATAGGATAGCATACTTCAGGTATGGCTTGAAATCCGAGGTCTCTGGTCATTTTGCTGAGAAAAAGTATGAGAAACTGGCTGACTTGATCCAGGATGCTGACGCCTGGGATCAGCAGCAGTTCAATCACAAGCGCCAGAGTAACGCTTTGGTGTCTAAGATTGTCAAAAAGCCCCACGGTTCCTACAATGCAGTTGAAGGAGACCAGGCTGAGGATAATCAGGGTGATGAATATGAGTATGAGTACAATGCTATTCAGTCTAGAGGTAGAGGTGGTCCCTCTCGAGGTGGCTATGGAAGGGGTGGTGGTAGGACTAAGCCGAGACCAGCCTCAGCAAAATCTACTTGCTACCATTGTCAGCAGAAAGGCCACTACAGAGAACAGTGTCCGGTCAAGCACCTGCCTAAGGTCGAGAGAAAAGACCAGCCTTTAAAAGACAGCAACAGTCAGTAATCCAGTCTACTGACTGTGAGGATGCTAGAGATAGTGAGTCGTCACTAGCTGCCCTCGTAGCAGGTATTATGGGTCCTGCTGAACTGGATTCACTATGCATGCCTGACAAACAGATAAAGGAGACCATCAGTAATATAGACGTCCAGAGAGTGCACACTCTGGATGCTCTTGTTCCACCTGATGTCCAACATTTCTTTGCTACGTCAGGAGAACAATGCGAAAGTCAGGAAAAGACAGTCCCCCCTATCCTACTGCATTGCATGATTGCAGGTAGGAAGGTGAGGGCATTTGTTGACGGAGGGGCGTCACATACTTTTATTCACAAGGACTTAGTTAAGCGGCTAAGGCTGCCTACTGTCACCCAAGGGAATAGAAAAATATTCCTTGGAGATGCCTCAAGTATCCCGGGAGGAGTTATAACCAAGCCTATTGAGGTCCAGTTAGGTTCTGGCATTGCAGTTCTAACTGAAACGCTTACATTTGAGGTACTCAACACTGGCTTTTATGATCTCGTGCTAGGCAGGTCCTGGCTTAATAGACATCAAGCTGAAGTGTGTTGGAGCAGAGGTACAGTTAAAGTGAGAGGAGCCAGTGATGGGCAGACTGACTTGGCACCCACCAGTGCTCTTCCTCTTGTCCTGTGTGGATGGCAAATGAAGGAAAAGAAGAGGCTTCCAGAAGGATGCAAGTTGCTGAATGCAATGGAGTTCGTCAAAAGCTGGAACCAGAAGGAAGACAGAATGTTCTGTCTGCTGCTAAGAGAGGTACCTCCTCAACCTGAAGAAGTGGTTGAGAAAAAGGTAAGCCCTCCGGAGCACCCTACTGCTGCAAAAATTGTTGCTCAGTACACGGATGTATTTAATATGCCTCCAGGACTACCCCCTAAGAGGGAAGGAGATCATAGGATTGATTTATTACCTGGGAGTCAACCACCCTGGCAACGCACTTATGGCTTGTCTTATGTGGAGAGCAAGGAGTTGAAAACACAGATACCAGAGCTTGAGGATAATGGTTATTTTTCTCCCAGTAAATCACCTTACAGCGCACCCATCCTATTTGTTAAGAAATATGATGGCAATATGCAAATGTGTGTGGATTGCAGAGCTGTGAACAGAATTACAGTAAAAAACAAGTATGCTTTACCCAGTCTCGTGCTAAGGTGTTCAGTAAGATAGATCTCAAGAGTGGTTATCATCAAATCAGAATTGCTGAGGGGGATGAACACAAGACTGCCCTCCGCACACGTTATGGACACCATGAGTTCAACGTGATGCCATTTGGACTGACTAATGCTCTTGCAACCTTCATGGGTGCTATGAATGACATTTTCACGCCTTATATGGACAAGTTTGTGCAAGTTTTCCTGGATGATATTTTAATATTCTCTAAAGATGAAGCTCAGCACACTGAACACTTAAAGAGACTCCTGGACACTCTGAGAAAAAATCACTTATATGCTAAAATGAGCAAGTGTGATTTCTTTAAAGAAAGTATTGAATTCTTAGGCCACGTTGTCAGTAAGGAGGGCATCAGTGTGGATCCTAAGAAAGTCCAGACCATAAGGGACTGGCCAGTACCACGGTCTGTCTCTAAAGTTAGATCCTTCCTCGGGTTGGTTAATTACTATAGGAAATTTATTGAGAATTACTCTACAAAGGCCAGTAAATTGACTGACCTTATTAAGAAGGACATAGGGTATGTGTGGGGGGAATAGCAGCAGGCTGCCTTCCAGACCCTTAAAGATGCTCTTTATTCTGCCCCAGTGCTAGCCGTGTATGACCCCAGCAAACCGGTGCAGGTGGTTACTGATGCCTCTGACTTTGCCATGGGTGCTATTTTGTTGCAGCCTGCTGACAAAACCAGAAAGGATGGTAAGGTACGGCAGGAGTGGCATCCTGTGTTGTATGAGTCTATGAAATTTAATCCAGCGGAGATTAATTACTCAGTGCATGATAAAGAGCTGCTAGCTATCATTCATGTACTCAAACAGTGGAGAGCATACTTACATGGTAAAGCTTTTAAGGTGATTACAGATCATCTAGCTCTGACCCACTTTCAGAAGAAGTCCAAGCTGTCGAGGAGGGAGAACCGCTGGAGCCAGATGCTGGAGCAGTTCCAAGTCCAGATCGACTACAAACCAGGGAAGTTGAATCCTGCTGATGCACTCTCTAGAAGACCTGACTTGCAAGAAAGAAACTTTAGTCAGCATGCTGTAGATAAAGTCCTGTGTGCACTCACTTCATTAAAGGTGAAAAAGTCCTTCCTTGAACAACTTAGGAAAGCCTACCTTTCTGACCCAACATTTGAGCCCAGCCCCACTATTGGTGTGTGTCGTGCTACTGCACTCGGGTATAAGCTTAGGGGAGGGGTCTGGGTGACTGAAACCACTTCAGGCAGGCTGAAGCTGGTCATTCCTAATAACTTGGAAATAAGGTCCCTTTTATTGAGTCAAGCACATGACAGTTTACTGGGTGGGCATTTGGGGCAGGCCAAAACTGTTGGCAAACTGGCAAAACATTATCATTGGGAGGGGTTGCCCCGGGAGGTCTTGAAATATGTGAAATCCTGTGATCAGTGTCAAAGAAATAAGTCTAGGCACACACCCCCGGGAGGTCTCTTGCAACTGCTGCCCATCCCAGCGGGCCGCTGGGAAACTATATCCATGAATTGGGTGGTCACACTACCACGAACTGCGAATGGGCATGATTTGATACTAGTAGTCGTGGATAAATTGACAAAAATGGTCATTTTCATCCCCACAACTGTCAAGGTAACTGCGCTCGAAACAGCGAGACAATTCTACAACCATGTAGTATGCCAACATGGACTACCCTCTTATATCATCTCAGACCGAGACTCGAAATTTACCTCTAAGTTCTGGAGAGCTTCAATGGGGTTAATGGGAGTCAAACAGCTGCTCAGCACAGCAAAGCACCCTCAGACTGATGGGCAGACTGAAAGAACTAACCGAGTTCTGCAGGAGGTGCTGAGAGCATATATTAACCAAAAACAAGATAATTGGGATGACCTGTTGCCGCAAATTCAGTTTGCGGTCAACAGTGCGGTGCACGCGTCAACGGGCAAGACTCCTTTTGAACTCAGCTTGGGTAGAGTCCCTAAGTCTCATTTAGATGTACTGGGGGAGTCTTTAACTCACCCTGAAGGGATTGACAATCCGGTCTCCCTTGAGTTAACTCAGGAGTTTGCTGACACCCTGTCAGAAGTCCAACAAAACCTGCACAAAGCTCAAGAAAACCAAAAATAATACGCTAATCAACACCGTCGGGAGCTGACATTTTCTAAGGGCGATTTAGTCAAACTGCATTCCCAGCACCTGTACCTCCCTGGTGTGGTCAAGAAAAAGCTTGGCCCCGTCTGGGTTGGTCCATATTCGGTGGTACGTCGTGTCGGTCAGAATGCTTACAAACTGAACATGTCAGCGGACTACAAGGGTCACCCGGTCTTTAATGTCTCCTTCCTGGAACCATACATCACAGGTGATACACTGTTCACAGGTCGGTTACCTGTCCAACCGGGACCGGTCCCCGCTGTCCAGGACGGCGACCCTGAGGAATATGAGGTCGATGAGATTTTAGACGTTCGCTTGGTCCGTCGATCGTCTAAATATGTCATGAAGTATCTCATCCGATGGAAGGGTTACGATGCCTCTGGGGACACTCGGGTGTTTAAAGACCAGCTGACCAATGCCAAAGGGGCGTTAAAACGGTTCCACCTTCGGGCGGCTGGGACACCGCCCTAACTGTCTATTCAATAGACATGGGAAGGTGACAAGAGGTCTTGTCTCCATATAAGTTGGAGGGGGATGTGACAGTTAGTGACAGTTGTGACAGGCAGCCCACCTTTAAAATTAAGTTGGAGGGAGTGGTATTCTATTTCGGGATCAACCGGAAAATCTCTAATAACCATATCACACACTCACCCTGCGTTCACACTCACTTTCTCTCTAACTCAATTTTCCCTTATATTCACTCATACCAGGTATTTCACACTAGGAACTCCCTTGATCGCGTTCCTCTTCATCAAGGGCACTCAGTAGCGGCAAAATATCATGACCTCACTAACTGCATTGTGTTTTTATGATTGAGCAGGATGACTCAAAAGTCGGAACTCAAGAGGAAGAGAAGGGCTGAAGAGGCACATGCAAAATACTTGCAATTCCGTGGAGACATCGAATCATCCTCCATCTCCGCTCGGGAATCACGACTCCAACAATAGCGGGAGGCACAAAAGAAGGAGGAGGAGGAACAGGCCAGACTGAGGCAGGAAGAACTGGACAGAAAAGCTGCACAGGAAGCCAAGAAAGCAGAGGAGGAGAGGCAAGCTGAGGAGAGGCGGAAGCATCAGGCTGAAGAAGAGTAGAGGAGAATCAGCAGCTACCGCTACACAGTACTGGGCAAGGGCTTCGATCTACTGGAGGAGGCCTTCAAGTATGCTCAGAGAAGTCGCAGTGAGTCACAGAAGGACATCCTCCAGAGAGAAGGAGAGACATCCGAAAACTTTGACAAGTATATAGAGGCCAGCACGGGGCACCTCCTCTACCACGATTACGCCAGGATGGTAGGATATACGGTCATAGAGGCCAAGGCAATGGCCCAGGTGAACGAAGCAGGGGTTGTATCGGTTCCTGGTATCTGGGGGGAAGATAGGGTCATCAGGATGATCCCCATGGACGCGGACAGCTTTAAGGACTCTACATCCCATAACAGGTTCAAGGCCACGTATAATGAGGTGGAGAGAAGGAGCTGGGAATTCTTGGCCAAGGAAACCAGTCAGCTGGACTTTGCAGGGCACTGGTACCCTTGTACTCTTAAAAAGACAGACCCTGCCTTCTTCCAAAAGCGCACCAATTGGCGGTGGATGACCATCAACATGAGGGACCAGCAGAATGACAGGGCGACGGATGAGGATTTCCTGACAGACCTATAGGGGAACATAGTATTGCCCCCTCACATTGCTGCTTGGGACCCAAGATTGGATGGAGTCAGAGACTGCATGAGCCAAGAGATGCAGGGGGACAGAAGCAGGGCCCGAGAGTCATTCTCAAAAGGGAAGCACGCTTATGCCAAATGGGCAAGTAAGCAGGGGGGAAAGGACCTCTATGCGATACGGACTCAGCAGCCCCCACCAGCACCCAAAAGGGGAAGGTCAGTAGGATATTCTTTTCTCGGGAAGAGCTGGAGCAGTTGACAGAAGAGACCCCAGAAGTCTCAGAGGAACCTGGGGACGGAGAGGAGGAGGAGTCAGAGGAAGACGAGGAGGAAGGCGAGGAAGAGGACACTAGCCCCGCCGTGATCCTGACACCTGCCACATCCCCCGGTACCTCCTCAACCTGAAGAAGTGGTTGAGAAAAAGGTAAGCCCTCCGGAGCACCCTACTGCTGCAAAAATTGTTGCTCAGTATACGAATAAGTTTAATATGCCTCCAGGACTACCCCCTAAGAGGGAAGTAGATCATAAGATTGATTTATTACCTGGTAGTCAGCCACCCTGGCAACGCACGTATGGCTTGTCTTATGTGGAGAGCGAGGAGTTGAAAACACAGATTGCAGAGCTTGAGGAAAATGGTTATATTTCTCCCAGTAAATCACCAAACGGCGCACCCATCCTATTTGTTAAAAAAAAGGATGGCAGTATGCAGATGTATGTGGATTATAGAGCCCTGAACGGAATTACCGTAAAGAACAAGTACGCTTTACCCAGAAACGAGGACTTGCTTCATACCCTGTCTGGTGCTAAGGTGTTCAGTAAGATAGATCTCAAGAGTGGTTATCATCAAATCAGAATTGCTGAGGGGGATGAACACAAGACTGCCTTCCGCACACGTTATGGACACTATGAGTTCAACGTGATGCCATTTGGACTGACTAATGCTCCTACTACCTTCATGGGTGCTATGAATGATATTTTCAGACCTTATTTGGATAAGTTTGTGCAAGTTTTCCTGGATGATATTTTAGTTTTCTCTAAAGATGAAGCTCAGCACACTAAACACTTACAGATTGTCCTAGACACTCTACGGCAAAATCATTTATATGCTAAAATGAGCAAGTGTGATTTCTCTAAAGAATTCTTAGGCCACGTTGTCAGTAAAGAGGGCATCAGTGTGGATCCTAAGAAAGTCCAGACCATAAGGGACTGGCCAGTACCACAATCTGTCTCTGAAGTTAGATCCTTCCTTGGGTTGGCTAACTACTATAGAAGATTTATTGAGAATTATTCCACAAAGGCCAGTAAACTGA
>WELA01002258.1:78745-90427 GCA_009602735.1 Mesotaenium endlicherianum
GGGGGGGGGAGACTATTACGGGGCACAACTCTTTCAGTAAAGCAGGCAGGCCCCCCTGCAGACACAGCAGGGGACGCCTGCAGCCTCTCTTGCTACGCCGAGGGAGCTTTGTGCCTGATGTGCTGGAAGGAAGGAAGGCAGACTGCTGCCGGATCCTGTAGCAGAGAAGAAGTAAGAGGACATTGCATTTGAGCATAGTGAAGCCACGCATGTTTGGCTCTGCATGCCCTGCCCCAAATTGCATGGCTGAATGGAACTGGGGCTGGAGGTGACTGGTGTCGTGCTCTGGTGGGATCACCTGTCTCGCAGCTGTGCACTGTCCTGGACCGGGGCTGGGGCCAGCGCCTGGGGCTCACATGCGGCATGCTGTTGGATACCTGTCTTCCTGGGCAGCCTGGTGCTCCTGGCCTGCCCTGAGGCGAGCAGGCAGGAGTGACTCTGATAATGAGCGGTTGCTTTTCTGTGGTGCTTGGACGTGCAGTCCACCGGCGGGGCCGACAGCCGTGCGGTACGTGTGCGACGCGCTGCGCTGGGTCTTCTGCTCCAAGGAGTTCCAGGTGGCGCAGGTGCTGTGCCGCGGCTTTGACTGGTGAGTGCTGCGCTGCCCTGCTCTCTCTCTCCCCCCCCCCCTCTCTCTCTCTCTCTAGCGCGCTCAGGGCATGTGGTTAGGCCTACTTCAGGGAGCACTGTCAGGTCCACTTGTGGCGTTACTTCCAACAGTGCTGGCAGCAATAGTTTGACGCCTGAATTCTCCCTCGCCCTCTGCTTTTGGCCGGCAACAGCTGGCGTACCTGAAGCTGAGGCGGCTGGAGACGAGCGACGAGGACGACGACGCCGGGAGCTCCCTCAATTCCGACGAATCCCACTGCGGTGCCGAGGCCGGGGACGACAAGAAGGCTAAGAAGCTCAGCTTTGTGGGTTGGCTCAAGGCCAAGGTGAGAGCGCGCCACCTGTCCCTTCCCCTGAGAATGACTCGCGTGAGCAAGCAAGAGTGCACGGGCCCACTTGGCCACGCTCTCACCCGACCACTGTCGCTCGTAAAAGCCTTGACGTGCCTGTGGAGCAGCCTGCATGGCCACTCATGAACTATTCATGACTCGTAAGTGAGCGTGCATCAGGGTGTTCCCTGCATGCCCAAACGAGTTTGCCTGTTGCGAATTAGCAGCATGAGCACTCCTAATCTCGTGACTGCACGTGCTCGTGCATGCATCGTGGTGTATCCTGCAGGCGCAAATGAGCCCGCAGAAGGGCAACAGCACGCCCAAGCCCAGTGCCGTGTCGGACTCGTCCGCCGCTCAGGCCAGCCCCCCGCATGGCCCAGGCCCCGGCCCCGGCCCAGGGGAGCTCCCGGGCTTTGCCTCGCCGGACTCGGTCAACACCGGTGCCAGCGGCCAACTGCCGTCGACGGTGCGCCGGAAGCTGCTGGGCGAGAGCGCAAGCAGCGGGCGCAGCATGTCAATGAGCAGCGTCACGGTGGCGCTGCAGCAGGCCAGCCAGGCGGGCGAGCTCTTCAGCGTCAAGAACAAGCGCCACTCGCTTGTGCGTCTCCCTGCCCTCCCCCCCTCCCCCTCCTCTCTCTCTCGCTCTCAGGTTGTCTGCTTCTTGTGCTGTGTGGCATGTGTTGGTGGCTCATGCTAACTTGAGTGCATCCATATCGAGGAGGGGCACTACTTGCAGCGAGGAGGTTAGAGTAAAGACTTTATTTTAAGCAATAGCAGCTAGCATCTGAGCATTGAAAAGGGCGGCCCTCTGTCTGTCAGCCTGCACCCTGGTATGCGCACTCACAATTGTAAGCTTAGGAAATTTGAGCACCTGCTTCATAACGTACGCAGGCACGCACGCAGGCAGGCAGTTTTGCAGGCCTTTGCTGCCACTGTGGGAATGCTAGCGCTGCTGCATGGAACAATGATGGGCAGCCCCATGGCACATCGCAAATGCCAGCTGTCGTGCATGTCCTTGGGGAAAACACTGTAGATGCCATCACCACCACCACCACCACCACCACCAGCCGCAGCAGCAGCAGCAGTACCAGCACCAGCTATTCTTTGAAAGTGGGAGGACCGCGGTTTTGGGGGCGTGCAGGGGCCCATGGAGCTGGTGTCGGAGCGAGTGGCAGACCAGATCGAGCTGCTCAAGGAGCAGGTGGGCATCCTGCAATCGGAGCTGCACCTGCGCAGCAGCGCCCTCAAGCGCCTGCAGGACCAGCCGCAGCCGCACTCCCCCGAGCACGAGCAGGAGATCCTGGTGCGCCCCCCCCCCTCCCCCCCCCCTCTTCCCTTCCTCTTCCAGGTGACAAGGCACGGTTGCGCTGCATGATGGCCATAATGATGATGATGATGGTGCGTGGAGTTTGTGGACCCTCACTGGCCCCCCTGCCTTTCACCTCTTTCCCCTTTGGACTTCTTGTGTATAACAGCATGATGATGTTGATGATGCTGGACGGAGTCTATGGACTTCCTGGTCCCGCTAGGAAGCATACGCGTGTGATGTGTTTGGGGTTGTGTTTAGGAGAGATCCGTGTCCGCGCTGGATCAGATTTATGCTGCCCCCCCTGTGGGCTGTCCTGTCCTGCTCACGCTGGACACCTAGGAGAATGCTAGGGCACAACGTGAAGGCCGCTGACGGGGAGCTGAGTCTGCGACGTGTGTATGTGTGCATGTGAGAGAGGGAGAGCAGAAGGTGAAGGAGGATATGAAGGAGAAGAGGCGGCAGCTCAAGTCCATGGAGAACAAGATCGAAGCCATGAGCGTGCTGCAGCCCCCGGGCGACCGCGAGGGCATGACCAAGGTCACCTATCTCCCTCCCCTCCTCCTCCTCCTCCTCCTTTTTCCTCCCCCCCTGTTCCTCTTTCTGTCGGCCATCCTCCTGGTTTCAGCAGGGAGTGCCAGCGGGGGGAGATATACTCCCACCTGTAGCACATTGTCTGCGGGTTCTGACAAGATAGGGAGGCTCACTCACTCACTTACTCTATGTCTCTGTTTGTCTCTGCCTATCTGTCTGGGGGGGCGTGTTCTCATCGTGTACGACTTGCGCCTGTTGCAGATGGTGGCCAAGCTCAAGTCAACACTCAGTGAGAAGACATTTGACATGGAGGTGCGCACGACTCTCTCATTCTCTCACTTTCTTTGTGGGGGAGGGTGGGCCATCGTGACCCTTGTGTGTATATATATGTATATGTACACATGTATAGATATTTGTACATATGTATTATATATATGCATGCACATAGCAGCCCCTGCAGCTACTGCCACAGAGTGTCTCGTTCACATTAGCTCGTGAATGATACAATCCTCTTTCTTTCTGCCCACCCTCCCTTTGGCGGTACCTGACGGCCGCGTGTCATGCCATGAGGGATGGTGGCAGATCATAAAGGCGGACAATAACATCCTCCAGGACTCCCTGCAGGCCAAGGTGAGTCAGCCGCCAACCATCCAAGCTGCTGCTGCTGCTGCTGCTGCTCGTAGGTGGCATCCTCTGGAGTGGCCTTGCGTAAATGCACATGGCACTAGGAAAGCCGAATTTGGCTTCTCAGTTTTTGCTTCCTGCCTTCTGAGCCTGCCCGTTGTGTTCTGTATTGTCTTCTTTGCTTCTATCAAAAATCGAGGAAGATGAAATTTTATGAAATCCATTCAACAAGGCTTCTTACCCTAAATCCTCGTACTGCGACATTAACTTTTGCTGACATCACTATTTTTTTACTCTTTTATTCATAAAATTTCGAGATTATTAAAAGTTTAAATTTGATTTCATAATTTTTTCTTTTTTTTTGTTCTCAGTATCCTGCTTATTGTGGTCCCCGCCGCGTCTGGCGCCGCTCCGGCTGAGTTTTGCGGGCTCCTCTGCACGTGGATGGTGTGTGCGGGTTGCAGACGAAGCTGAACGAGAAGATGATGGAGGAGATCAACCTGCTGCGCATTGAGCTCACGCGCGCCGTCCGCGGCGGCCCCCCCGCCCCCCACGCGCTCGCCAATGGGAATGGGAACGGGAATGGCATCATGGCAAACGGAACCGTAGGTGCGGAAGAGGAGGAGCGTGCGGGTGCCGCTGCTCCCCCTGCTGCCGCTGCTGCAGCAGCTGTTGACCACCAGGACCACCACCACCATGACCAGCATGACCACCACGGCAGTGAAAGCGACTGTGCCAGTGGAGGGCAGCATGAGAAGGGCGGTGCCACTGTCGTCCCCAATGGCACAGGCACCGACACTGGCACTGGCACTGGCACCGGAAACATCAACGGCCTTGGCAATGGCGTGGACCTGCTGGATTCCTCCGACTATGCCCTGGCCCAGGTACGGTTCTGGTGATGTGTTGCCGGACCTTTTCCCGGCACTCTCCTCTACCCCCAGCCCTCCGTTTCGAGGGAGAAAAATGGAAGTGGATCGATGCTTGCCGGTTGCAGTCGACTTGGACGTTGACATCGGCGTCGCTGTCATTTGCATGCATCTGGTGCCTTGTGCGTTCGTCGCCACGGCAGTCGCTGCTTTGGCAATGCTTTGCTGTTGCGCTTGTGTTCAAAGGCCAGGTCTCGTCGTTGAATGCCAGGGGCTGCAGGCACTAGCAATAAGCAGGCGTTGTGCTGCACTCTGCTCTACCCTGCTCTACTCTGCGGTGCTCTGCCGGGTGCTGTCCCCACGCCCCCCATGCAGAGGGAGGTGGAAATTCACGGCTTGTTTTCAGTGTTGCAGGTGGCGGAGATAGAGGACCTGAAGACGAAGATGAAGGCGCTGCTGGACGAGCGCCACAGCATGGCGCAGCAGCACCACAGGCTGGCGCACGAGCTGGCGCAGGCACGGGCGGCGGCTGTCGTCAGCAATCCCGCACAGTCGTCCGACAGCGAGTATCTGCCCGTGGGCTATGTGGTAGCCTCAGAGCACGCGCTGCTCCTGGAGCGGCAGGTGGCAGCGCTGGAGACGATGCAGGCGGAGCTCAAGGATGCCCGGGCGAGGAACGAGAGGCTGGAGGCGGCTGCCCGAGAACGACGGGCAGACAACACTGCCACTGGTGCTTCCGCTGGCCCCAACACAGCAACAGTTGCAGGCACAGGCACGGGCACAGGCATGGGCACGGGGGAGAGTATGAGCGGGAGCGGAGCTGAAGAGGAGGAGAGGGAGAGGAAAGAGAGGGAGAGGGAGAGGGAAAAGGAGAAGGAGAGAGCGGAGGAGGACGCTGGCAGGAGGAGGAGGCTGGCGGAGGCAGAGCAGGCGCTGCACGCCAAGGACACGGAGGTGCGCGTACTGCTGCGCCAGGTGGAGGACGGGCGCGCGCGAGAGGCCGTGCTGGAGAACGACCTGGCCACCATGTGGGTGCTCATGGCAGAGGTGCGCCTGCAGGCAGGTGCTGATGGGGAAGTGGTGCCCTCCGCCTCCTCGGGCGCAGCGGCAGGAGCAGGTGCAGACAAGGGAGCGGGTGGCGGGGCTGTGATGGCCACGCTGAGGGAGCAGCTGGCGTGGGAGCAGGAGCGGCGCGCGCAGCTGCAGGCGGAAATTCGCACGCTCAAGGTGCGCGCCCGGCTTTCTTGCATCCAGCTTCCGTGTGCCTGCGCGGCTGCTCGAGGTTGCGCAGCACTCGCTGGGTGCTCGTACAAATTGTGTGTTGCTTTTCTTCCTCTTTTTCTTTGTCTACCTCTCTTTTTTGCCGTTCCCCCCCCGCCTCTCTCTCAGTCTTTGATGGGCCGGTGTAGGTAAGGTGCAGGCTATGGAACAAGTCCAGTATCTGAATGTTTCAAGTCCTTGCAGAAGAGCCCAAAGAATAAAATGTGCTCTTTAGGATGTGTGTCAATCTGATCACATCTCTGGTTGTCTGCACGAAACCAAATAGTGAGCTCCTCGCTAGGCCATGGCTCAGGCGCAGCGCCGCGAGGACAGCCACGGCGGCACTGGTCTCCACGTACATCCATGCCTTCACAACCAGAGGCTCAGCTGGAGATGTTGAATGTGCTATATTGTGCTATGTGTGGGTGTGTGCTATATGTGTGTTTTTTGGCGACAGGGATATGATCTGGAGAAGGCATCAAGCGCTCAGCTGGCAAGTCTGACAAGCATGCATGAAGAGGCGCTGGCCAGAATGACTCTGGCTCAGGTGACTCAGCCTGGGCTCCTCCCTGCTTGTTGCGCTACCCTTGATTATTGATGGGCACTCCATTGCTGGAAGTTTACAATTGGTCGTTGCTTATCCCATGTGGTGCATTTATCATCATGGCTTTGCATGCGTGCTCTAAATGCCTCTCTTTGTTTACAAGCTGCAGAAAAAAGTTCTCAATCATTGCCTGACAAGTCTCCTGGCTGCCTTTTCGTCTGTCCTCAGGCCGAGGTCCGGAGTGAGTACAAGGGTGCGGGCAATGCAGAGCCTCACGAAAGCTTGCCAGGTGGAGGCCAGGGAGAAGGCAAGGAGGACGAGTACGAGCCGAGCGGCACTCTCTGCAAGAACTGCTTTGACGCTGACATCAGCGTGAAGCTGCTGCCCTGCAATCACACCTGCAGTGAGGACACGTGCCCTTGCCCCATCTCGCTTCCCACACTGGCAGAGCCTCCAGTATGCGCAAAACTGTGTCTTTCTCTTTCATCGAAGATGATAGACTTGATGCTTTTGTAGAAATATACGTTGGGCGTACCAGAGGAGAACCGGCTGCGTGTTCTGTCGCGCAGAAGTTGACCGGAGCAGCTGTTGTTTGCAATGCCTAGGACTGGTGCGTCCTCCTCTTGCTCAGCCAGCAAGGAGGAGACCTACAGAATCCGGTCGTTTTTGCTTTCGTTTTGCACGGATTTGACGCCTGGCTGGTGCAGTGTGAGCCTTTGAATGCATCGTCATTTAGTATAAGGAGCTTTTAGGGGCCTGGAACACAGGGACTATATGAGGTTGTTTGATAAATGAGATATCAATGGGGAGTGTTGTGTGCAGTGTGTGATGCGTGCGCGGAGGCGGCAACCATATGTCCTATCTGCTACAGCTCCGTCAGTGGACGCGCTTCCAGTTCCACTTGAGGAGGAGCCATGTACATCAACGAGATACACGTCTTTGCACGTGTCGTCGCCATCATGCATGTCCAAACACTTGCAGATCACTTTGCTGCACAAGGTTGCCAAAGGTCTCGATTGGGATAAATTATCCTATTTAACGACCGCAAGGACCAAGGTGGTTCCCTCCTAGATTGATAATCTGATAGGTACCCTCAAATTTTGCAAATTACCTTCTGTTCTACATGTTCCTTTCATAAGCTAGGCAGGTGTGGCGTAGCCGTCAACTGTGTAAAAGGTTCTTGATACGTTTCCAAAATTCCCCTAGTAAGGACCGTCACTGTGTTACCATGGAACACAATAGCCACTAGATTTATGGCAGTAAGTTATAGTCGCAAATAGACATGCATTTATTGTGGCTGTAGTTTCCGTCAACAAAGTATGACACAAGTGCCCTTGAATTACAAGCTTCTTCGTACAGCTTTAATTTGCAACCACGGTCACACCTTACAGTGTCTCCTCCCTAGATCTATAAGTTTGTGATGGAAGGAGCAATCAAGTGATGCAATTGATCGACACATCCTCGCATTATATAATGTGTGCAAGGTGGAGAAATTGGATACTATAAAGAAGAAGCCTAATTGTATTGTATTTAAAACGTTGACATGCATTTTAACCAAGAAAGGGAGCAAGCAATCTCCCCCCCAGTTGACGAGATTGGTGTCAGCGGAATCTGTACTTAGTGTCAAGAATATGACGGAAGTTACAATAAATGCGCAAATGCCTGGTCCACAATGCTTCTCATGAAAAGAAAAGTACACGTGTATGTAAATAATCATGACTCAACTAAAATTTGACTCATCGAATACTTCAAAAATCCTTCATGTGGGACCCCGAGCTTACTGAATATGTCATAAATCGTGTGCTCAATCACCCATATTTTTTATTATTTTGTGTCAATAAGTCCCAACAAGACTTTGTCCATTACGATTGTCTTTGACGTCGACAACGCCTGACCTGTTGTTCTTCTCGATGCTCTTTTGGCTCACACTCCTTGTGGGTTTGAATATGAGTAGGCAACAATAGCAAGCTGAATAGTGAACTCTCGATATGAGAAGCTGGCTGAAATAGTGAAAACCTCTTGCTTTACCAAAAAGTGAGTGTTTTGAACACTTACCTCTTGTTTTATTAAGAAAGTGTGTGCATTGAAGCTGTGAAAGATTATGTACTTGGAAGCATGTCTACTATATTGGCAAACCAAACCAACACCCACGGTGATGCCCTACATTAGCTTTTCCTTGATTCTATTGATGCTACTAGCTTGTTTACACAAATAGAAATGAAGGCAAGCACAAATTATGTTTCATAAGTGCCCCCTTGTTATGAGGATAAGCTTCAATTAATACACATTATCTTGCAAGCCTTTCTGTCGTGCACCATCGGAGCTTGAGTGGCTGATCCAAGAGGAGGGCACAGCTCTATACAACTCAGTTGTAGAGTTTGGCAATTCGTGCATGTGAGATCTAGAGCCAATCGTGACCAACGATGTTGGCATCAACCCTCATGCAGCTCTCAATATACAAAATAAAGGGGAGCCATCCAAGCATCTTTGGGCTATTAAGAAATATATTGCATGAAAATTTAGACATGTTTGTATTCAAAGCAAACCGGCAAATGACAACTTTGGAGGTATCTACTTGCGAGAAGTTCTCACAATCAATAGTGGATGAAGGGGGTTAAGGCCGATGTGGTCTTTATGGACACCTTGGCTGAGCGACTGCAATTTGAAGGCGTCATCTTTTGGGATAGTATTGATACTTGGAGGAGAAATAAGATAGCAAGGGGTACATGAAGTTGAAAGTGCTCCGCCAGTTGACTTTTTGGTGCTACATCCTGAAAATGTGCAGGTGGAACAATGACCAAGTTCAAGTCTTAGCGCCGGCTGGGTGAGGATTTCAAACGAATCCACTTTGAAAATCTGAATATAAAAGTCCAGCAGCGATTAAGACTTCAGCAAAGAGGATTGCTGGGACTGGTTGGAGCAAGTTTGGAAAAACAAAAGTTTTGAATCAGAAAGTCTTCCCTTATCGACGGTGTTCTAAGTGTTGAGAAGTTGTCAAAATATGGACAAAAACCTTAATGTTTGACTTTTTGTTTTTAAAAGGTCAATAGCAATGGTCAATCGTGTGATTGGCCTGTAAGATCTGACCACAAATGAAGCACGTTGCCGATTGCATCAAGGTTCTCAAATGCGAAGCAAATAAATTATGATTTTGTCCGGTGGAGTTTTGGGCTTTATACTCGATATGTCAAATTTATGAACCCCACCAGTGCGTGGAGTGATTGAACTCCACCCCTTGCCAGAATCTGCTAAATTAACTTATTCTAAGTTTTCAGCAACTTGAAGCTTTCATGTGTTTCCATGGGAAAGCCGGAGCATATACTCATTACAAATTTTGTTGTCCTCAAGGAGTCTCATGGATTCCTTCGATAACTTTGCCTAATGAATCTTTTGAATGTGGGTAGAATAAAGCAATTGGATGGATTGAATCCGTAATTGAAAATCTCGGACGGGTCCCAGAGAACATCAATGGCAGGGGTCCCAGAGCAAGTCGTATGGAAACCCCATACGTTATTGCTTTGCGCCATGGACCACTTTCAGGGTGTGGAACATAAATCGGGACGGCATCAACATATTATATATACCACGTTTGTATATGTATACCAATGTTACGTGCACTTACTTTTTGGTGGTACACAAAGTGAACCTTTTTTCCAATCGTACGCGGGAAAGGTGAACCTTCGAGGTACTCTTAGTGGTACGCGAAAAATATAAGAAAGGTTTGCTAGTAAGTGGTACGTAAAAATGAAGCCTCCAAGAAAAATTTTAGTTAGAACGCAAACTGTCACGTACAGAGGTACGGCATAGTAACATGCATGGTGAGCTTCAAGCTAGAGTTACGCCGAAGTGAACCTTTTAACTCCATGTTTTTTTCTTTTAACAATCAAATGCGAAGCACCACGTCACGGGTTCTGACGGCTTCAGCTGAAGTGGAGAATCGTTGTATTGTCAACCATTAGCTGCCGTCAGCAGTCTTCTGTATCAGTCTTCGCTGGTCTTCTTGCCATTGCCCACTGCTTCCTGCTGCTTCCTCCAGACCACCACATGTTGGCTACGCTTGAAGGGCGTGTGATCATTGATGACGTCCGAAGTTCAGAACCCTGGATACAGATGTTTGTGGATGTTTTGTGACGCCTTTTTCTATGCGTGTTTAAAATTGTCGAATCAGCTCTTGTCTGGGCTCCTGCCCGGCTCAACTGCAAGAAGTTGAGCTTCAGTCTCGTGCACAAGAAGGCAATTAAGTCAGCATATGAAATCTAGTATCATCCATTCTTTACCCTCGGATGCGCATGCCGTGCATGCAGTAAGTATTTAGCAAGATTTCTGCATTTTACTAAGCAGCAATCGTGTTAAAGTGTACGTGTTGATCAGGAACCATATAATTTCACTCTTCTGTAATGGCAGATAAATTTGATACTACATTGACATCTTTGCTTAAGAAAGCAGCAGAGAAGCATGGAGATAATTCTGCGCTAATAGTAGCTGAAGGAGGACCATCCGTTACTCATGCTCAGCTGCAGGTTCGTGACTGATCACTACCTCGGAAATGACTTGTTACCTTTTTATCCATGAATATATGGTCTATAGGACGTTCGGGTCTTGATATAGACAGAGTCTTTAGCATTGAAGCTTTGAGTTCTTGCTGCGTCAAATGGGAATATTGGGACTGTCTCCACTTCGTGATGATTGTTGTGGGCAGAAATTTCCTGAGTTAAAGAATTGGTTTCATCGTATGTACTGAACGTATTTGGTCCGACACATGAGTCTGCTGATATTGTGAAAACATATTGGTTCGTGTGGAAGCGAGTAGTACAATTATTTCTGGTCAAAGACAGGGCGGACCTAAAGTTTCAACACTTCTTGTTATTTTTTTCGGTGTCAAGAAGCGCACCCAAAATTGTGGAAGTGTTCTTGCTACAGTGTCACTGTGTCTATTGCTGTCTCCGTGTAATTTTGACTCATGCTCATTGACTACCAGCTCGTCCCCACAAACTGTGCAGCTCGTGGCTGACTAAGTGTGAGATATTTGAAGGCCGGGCAAACTGTCATCAGCTCTGAGCTCAAGCGCAGCCAGGCATTAGTTGACAGCAGTTGCTCCTATGCTTCTTCCTGTAATTCGTTCTGGTTCTGAGCCAGCGCTACTGGGGCTTTAATTGATATAGCAGAGTTGGGTCCTCCTTTTCCTCTGCTTTCTTTTCGGGAGGCGCAGAACGCCACAGCCCCAGAAGTAGGCCATAATCACCCAATTCGACTAGAAACGTTGTTCTATGTGTCAATGCCTGTACCCTCAGATCCGTGTCACGTGTATCAAAACAAAAGGTTAAATCTGTAGGAGGGGTAAGCAGATAGCTGCTGGAGCCATCTACAGCAGAAGGTTCAGGATGTTTGCAGTTTAGTTCAGGCTTATTTAGCGGGCCAGGCTGTCCATGGCAGTCAATGACCACCAAGAGGAGGTGGGTGGATGAATCAAACTTTGCATCATCATACTTCCCTCGCCCTGTAACCTCATAGAATAGTCTGCCTGAGGCCTGGGGCCTGGGGCCTGCCTCTCCCGCTCTGGCTACTCCTACTTCTTGGGAATGCATGGGGCAGGGGGCAGGGGGCAGG
>WELA01002258.1:100301-132536 GCA_009602735.1 Mesotaenium endlicherianum
CCTCCCCCCCCTCCCCTCCCCGGGCGCCCCCTTCGTGTGGGCAGGGGCTGCTTGTTTGCCCCTTGCAGGTCAACGCGTAAGAATAGACGCCGCTTTGTTTTTCTGTAAGGCATGTAGGCAGAGGGCCGGTTTGATCAGACGGGCAGCTTGCTTTTCTTTGCTTCAGGCTGGAGAGCCGCAGCTTTCTGCTGCCTAGTTGCTGCGAGCTCGTGAATGGCGTTGAAGAGCAGTGAGGATGCGTGGCCTCTTTTCTTGGCTCTGTAGCTGTGGGAGAGCTAAGCTGGAATGAACGCACTCGACGTCTGTGTCGCAGCTGGTCTGCTCCCCTCTTCATTAAAGAAGCCAAGATAGCATGCACATTGATAATGTACTTCCAAATACGTTATTGGTGCCCATGCCTCTGTCTTGGACTGCTGGAAGTGTGCAGCGTCACATTCGCCTCTGGCACAGTGGGCCTGAAAGAAAAGCAACATCCTTTTTGTTGGTGGGAACTCATACAACCCTTCAACATCTGCGTGCTTGCAGACGCTGGTCCGCTACAAGCTGCCCGTGGTCGTCATCGTGATGAACAATGGAGGAGTTTACGGAGGTGACAGGAGGGGAGCAATTGACCTGCCAGAGGCGGTCCGAAATGACCCCCCACCTACTTCCTTTGTGCCCAAGGCTCGATATGATCTCCTCATTGAAGCCTTTGGCGGGAAAGGGTACTTCGTGCACACGCCCGAGGAGCTTGCTGAGGCTCTCCATGAGGCTTTCTCTGCTAAGAAGCCGGCAGTCATTAACGTGACCATCGACCCCATGGCTGGTGTGGAGAGTGGCCGGATGACGCATAGGAACTGACAGCTCTCTGTGTGCACCCTCCTTCCTCCTCTGTCTAAGTTAGGCCAACCATCGGAATGATGATATGGTTCATGACACTTGAATAGCAATTCTGGATGTGATTTTGTATTCCTTCTAATAATAGCATGACAGTGCGATTGCTTATATGGGACATATAAGTTGTAGGCATTTGCAGATTTGGTTTGCGATGTCATTGGGGGATGCATATCCAACATGTAAGTGCTGTGTCTCATGAGGACTAGCTAGTCTTATTTGAAAGGCGTTTTGAAAAGATGGTATGCTGTGCTTGTCACTTGTCCCAGAGCCCAAGAGTTACAATGCTGCAAGTCAACAATCTGGTAGAAAAGAAAGTAATGATGTACTCATCTTCTGTCACGATCTGCTAATACTTGGATCAAAGTCTCATTTCAACAAATCTATAAATTAGTTGCACACAAGAATGCCTCTTGGCGTAACAAAGGCCACCTGTCCGAGTTGATGACATGAATGTTCTTCTATCACGGTCATGAAGGATGACTCTGAAGACAGTACGTCGGACTACAGCATAGAGAGTAACACCAATCAGTTATCGACTAGATGTGAAGAAAAAAAGCTAAGAAAAGTTGTTGTGGTCCTTTGGCAATATGGACAAAAAACAATGAGAATAAGGTGCAGCTTATTCAACCAACATTTTGCGTCAATGAGGGAGACCGTGTAGTTGCAAATGAAGAGAAAGCGGCTTGTGGAAATCCACATGTGCGATTATTGCATACTATGATGAGGGGTCACAATGTTCAACTCCTACGTCCGAGCCTCATATCTAAATTTTTAAACGCCACGTTCGCTGCTTGCACGTACAGTGCATCTCCACATCCGCGTACATCTCAAAGTGCCTCCATGGCAAGTATTCCTTGTCTAGTGCGTTCATATTCCTCTCATCGGCGTATTCGTTGGTAAACATCCAAAATAAAGCATATCGGGCACATGCAAATACTCGTGTTATTTTTGCCAGACCTTGACTTTTTGCCGCAAATTCGTGGGGCACTCTTTTGCAACGTGGTTATATTGCTTGTTCTCCTTCGGGAGATACTCCAATGTGGGCCAAAGTGTTTTGCGTTATATCAACCAAGCCTTCAGTATTTTTGGTATTTGAAACTACTCTAATATTGTGCATGATTTCCCCCAATCTTGATCTCTCCCCCCAGAAATTAGTGAAAATTCAATAAGGATCGTTGCTCAAACCAACTCTTCTTGCTTCACTATGGGGCAAACTAATGGGAGGGGTTGCAAACCCTGATCTCACAAAGCGGCACCAAACAATAACAACAAATGAAGCATCAGAATAATTCGATCCGTCAAAGTACAAATATCTTGATTCTTGTCATGATTTATTGCGTCGAGGTTGTCATATAAAAACCAAGCTCCACATGTGCGGAACATCAACCTAGGAAGGCCGACTTTGCATTGACTTTACGCATCCGTATGTTGACCTTTTCTAGATTTCCGAGTCACCAACGTGTAGCGCGTCAAAGCATCTTCCAAATGACACCAATTTCGCGTCATTTGGTCAAGTATCGAGCGAGATAGGTGCGATCTAGTCCGCGTCACCTACCGGTCCCTAGCGGAACTTTCCCAAGGCCTAATTTGTGACTCAATGTCCCCAAAGGTGACATTGTTGGCTCTTCGTGACCCCAAGCTTTGTGCGCACATATCCGCGAGCCCCTTAGCCTACATAAGCTTTGCATTTCCATAGTATATGTGCATCATTGAGGCTATAACTGCATCACCTACTCCTAGAGGAAGCTTCCTCAATTTTCAGATCCACTTTTGAGGCGCTATCTAGGTAGAATCACCCAAGGTAAGCTCGGCCAATGAGGGACACGTAGCATATCCTACGCACCTTGCTTTGATTGGTTAGAGTTATGCTTAGCCTATAGGAGTGCTAGTACATGCATTAGTGGACATAGGAGAGCCTCCTAGAGTGACTACATGCATCGGATCCGCCGCATACCCCGCCGGATTTCCAGGAGTATAAGTACTAGAGATGTCCCTAGAAGAGACATCTTTTAGAAGTCCATTATGCCAGGTGTAAGTAACAGAGATTATCAATAAAGCTTACACTTTTATCTCTTGTGTTTTCAGGACCACTTAGTTACTCTCTTGTGAAGAGCAAGCCCTCCACGCTTCCAGTCACTTGAAGAACTTCACAAGTGGTGAGCAAAGTCACAGCTTAAGCCCTTACCATAGGACTACTCTGAAGATCATGATGTGCTTCCAGTGATGTTTTGGGCCATACTTCATTGGTTGTTTTCCTACCAGATTACAGTCTTGAGGTGCTCACTCTGGAGAGTACACATCCCTTACTTCTAAAAGATGTCTCTTTGCCTGCAAGCAATTAGAACCTTCAGCGTATGCCTACCCGTAGTGGGCTTTCTTATCAGCCATACTACGAAGGGGTTAGTGGAGAAGACTCGGACTCAGATCTCAGCACTATCACTGAACCCGCCGAAGAAGAGCAACCTGCTCTCCAGCACACAGCAGTTGCTTATGAGCCATCTCCCCAGTGGGCTCACTACGATTTCTGGTATCCCATGGCAGGTGACCACGAGGTCAGGACTGACAGGTCTGCCTACCGCTTCAGCGATAGGCCAGGCACCTGTGATCGGGAAGATACCATCTCGGAGTTTCAAGCTGACTTCGCGGCTGCAAAGCTCAAGACATCCACGGTGACTAAGCGCGACGTCTTCGACACGCTTATGCGCTACCTCTCGCACGAGGCCCGCGACACCTTCCGTGAGAAGGAGGCCAAGCTCCGGACCCGCACTGAGCTTGTGGGTGACCCACCAGTGGCGACCCTGCTAGCTGATCCAGTGCAAGCCTTCTGGAACATCCTGAAGACAGAGTTCCAGGCTGCAACTGAAGAGAAGGTGTACGAGCTGCACCATTTCTTCCGACGCAAGAACGAGACTATCCGCATGATGTACCGCCGCTTGGTGCACCTCCGCCGCGATGTCGGCACTGTCACTGACCGAGAGGCCGCGGAGATCTTCTTGCGCGCCGTCGAGCCGCGTCTGAGGGAGAGGGCCGTAGTCCCCCTCATCGACCGCCACGGTTCAGAGTATTCTCTGGAGCAGGCCTACCTCTCCGTTGAGAAGCAGAGCTTGGCCGCCGCACGGAGCAACATTAGCGATCGTGTGGGCTTAGCATCCACGGGCGTGCGCCAGGAGGCCTCAGTGCTGCCGTCTTCTACGACGCGCACGACGCCTGCCCGCCAGCCCCAGTCGCAGCAGCAGCAGCCTCAGCGCTCTCAGCTGCCCCAGCAGACGCAGCAGCGCGGAGCTACGCGTGGCCGCATTTCCATGGCTGCCACTACGAGCGATCCCTGCTGGTCCTGCAGGAAGACGGGCCACTCACGCCAGCACTGCACTCTCGCGCAGAATGGCAAGCCCGGCGACTGCACCTATTGTGGCAAGGCCGGCCACCTGCAGATCGTCTGTCTGCAGAAGAAGCGCGACGTCGAGAACGGACGCGCTCGCAACGGCCCTACGCCTTCAGCAGGACAGCGAGGCGCACGCAACCCTCGTACGGGTGGCCGCCCCGCGATGACAGCAGCTACGGCCACGACGGACGCCGCATTGATGCCTGGAGCCAACGACTGCAGCTTCGACGACGTCAGCGACGCCCTCGTGGAGGCCAACGCGGAGATCGCTAGACTCCGTGGCCTCGTCGACGTCGATGACTATGACGCGTGCGGAGCACTCCTCGCGTTCGCTCCACCGTCCTACGCCACAGAACTGACAGCTGGCTCACGCACAGCTTCAGCGTACACATCAGGCTCAGCGGCAGCGCCGCAGCCCCGCGCACGTCCGCGTTACGACGTAGCGCCCGCTGCCAGAGCTGCAGGCGCTCGCACAGGCAGCTCTGCTAGCCTTGTGCGCACCGCTCTGACAGCTGTCAGCAGCGACAGCCGGAGTCCCGACAGACTGCCGGATGGAAGGCTGCACGACTGCGCGGTTGCGCCATCTCCCGGCGCAAGCTCGCGCGCACGCGGGCCAGCCCGCGCGCCAGCCAAGGCCCCGACAGAGCCCCTGGCTTGCGCTTCCCTGCTGGCACCAGCAGGCCTCCCGTCGGCCCGCGTAGCGACAGCTGGCAGGCAGGGACGGGGGCACCTGGCGGCGTGCACGGCTACAACTGGGCCGGCCGCAGCCTCCCTCTTCGTTCGTGCGGCACTCCCGTGCGCAGCTCTGCGCACAGGCAGGGACAGCCGGTCCCCGCTGGCTGCTGCAGACAGCAGGCTCCAGCAGAACCCGCCACATGGCACGTGCACGGCAGGCGAGGCCGCCTCTGCCGACAGCAGCATGCACGCACGCACGCTGGCTCACACGCGCGCCCAGCGCACTGCGCTGCCAGGTCCACGGCACACCCGGCGACGCCACGCCGTCGTCACAGCGGCAGCTGCAGCTGCGCAAAGCAGCTGCACCCACGCGCTGCCAAGTGGCGCGTGCGCGCAGGTCTGCACGGCCAGCGCAGCGACGGCCGCAGCGGCCGCCACCCTCGGTCAGCAAGGGGGGGTCCTGACTGCGCTGTGCGGCCGGATCGCCGGCAAAAGCGCCGACAGCGCACCCGCAGCTGCGCACATCCAGGGCTCAGCCCCTGCCGCACACGTGCTGCCACTTGGCACGCGCGCATGGCCCGGCTCAGCCCGTACAGATCCAGCGGTCGGAGCAGCCACCCGCAGTCAGGGGGGGGCTATACCCACTGCGCCACGCGGCCGGATGTTCGATCGCGGTGCCGACGGCCCGCGCACGGTTGCGCACAGCCAGGGCCTAAACCCTGGCTGCGCACAAAACCCCGGCAGCAGCCCAACGCAGGCTGCCGGGGGGCCGGTTAGCCCACGCATCGGGGGGAGGGCGCTGCGATCTTCGCCCGGGGCAGCCGAGATAGACGGCGCCACCGGTCCAGTGACCCTGCCCCTCGGCCCCAGCAGCCACCAGGGGGCGCCACCTGGCAGCCTCCTGGCAGCCCCGACCGCGCCAGCAGCTGCAGCAACTGCTGCAGCCGCGGCCGCACACGCGCCGGGGTCCGCAACTTTTGCGGCCGAACCCGCGACCGGCTGCACGGCAGGCCTTGCGGCAGGCTGCGCAAGGAGTCCTGCGGCAGACAGTGCGGCAGTTTGCGCGGCAGGCTGCGCAGCAGGCCTCGCGGCGCGCCCTGCGGCAGACAGTGCGGCAATCTGCGCGGCAGGCTGCGCGGCAGGCGCGACGGCAGTTCCCGCCACCGGCTGCGCGGCAGGCACGGCGGCAGATCTTGCAACGGGGGGGCTATCCCGACTACGCCACGCGGCCGGATGTCCGATCGCGGTGTCGACGGCCCACGCACTGCTGCGCATTGCCAGGGCCTAAACCCTGGCTGCGCACAAAACCCCGGCAGCAGCCCAACGCAGGCTGCCGGGGGGCCGGTTAGCCCACGCATCGGGGGGAGGGCGCTGCGATCTTTGCCCGGGGCAGCCGAGATAGACGGCGCCACCGGTCCAGTGACCCTGCCCCTCGGCCCCAGCAGCCACCAGGGGGCGCCACCTGGCAGCCTCCTGGCAGCCCCGACCGCGCCAGCAGCTGCAGCAACTGCTGCAGCCGCGGCCGCACACGCGCCGGGGTCCGCAACTTTTGCGGCCGAACCCGCGACCGGCTGCACGGCAGGCCTTGCGGCAGGCTGCGCAAGGAGTCCTGCGGCAGACAGTGCGGCAGTTTGCGCGGCAGGCTGCGCAGCAGGCCTCGCGGCGCGCCCTGCGGCAGACAGTGCGGCAATCTGCGCGGCAGGCTGCGCGGCAGGCGCGACGGCAGTTCCCGCCACCGGCTGCGCGGCAGGCGCGGCGGCAGATCTCGCAACGGGCCCCGCGGCAGGCCTCGCGGCAAGCTGCGCGCACGGCGCTGCAACAGGCCCCGCGGCAGAATGCGCGGCAGGTTTGCCGGCTGCGCCAGCAGCGGCCATTCTGGCCTGCTGCGCACGCGCGCAGCCACTCGGCAACCGCTCCGCAGTCGGGCGCGCGAGCCGCGAGCACACGCTCGCAGCACCGGTCAGTCGGCCCGTTGTTCCGCAGAAGCGCGTCGGGCCAGACCAGGGACGACGGACGGAGGAGGCACCGCGGTTGCCTTGTTCCTTCCGCATCCTAGAGCCCTCCACGACCTCAGCAAAGCCGACGCCACATGCGCTCACTTCGCCTATGACGACGGTGCAGCTCAGCGCCGAGGTCATCTCTCTAGCACTGCACCGCATGCCGGCGGTCTCCTTCGCAGAGCTCGGCGTCTCCATGGAGGCAACGAGGCAAGCCGCTCAGCTAATGCTCCAGTCGCGCAGAGCCACGCTGCGCACCGCCGCCAGGAGGCCGATGGCCGATGCCGCCACCGCGGTGCGATCCACGCCCGCGCGCCGTGCGCATGAGCGCAGGATGATCAGCACTCCTAACGCCGCGTTTTTGGATAATTCGCAAGGGATTGTGCTCGTCAACACCCAGGCGATGCAGCGCATCATGTTCGACACAGGCGCGCAGCCAGTTCTCATCAGCTTCCGCTACTTCCGTCAGCTAGGACTCTCTTCCGCTGACTTGGAGGACTCTCCGACGCGCATTAACACCGCCGCCGGCACGTCCGAGACCGTCGCCAGTCGCACGAGGTTGGCGCTACTGTTCACTCTGCACCCAGGCACGGCAGACGAGACAACCATCCATCGGCACGCACTCGTCACTCCTTCCGAGTCCTTCGATGTGCTCCTAGGGCAGGACGTGCTCTTTCCCATTGGCGCCGCGGTCGACAACTGGGCAGAGCGCGTCTTCTATCGTCCCGACTGGAGGACAGGGGAACGCGCACCGCATCCTTGCCCCTTGACATTGCCGATCGCCGCCCAGCAGTGTCCAGCTTCATGGGGCTGGACGATGGCCGGCCAGTGGTCAAGACCAATAAGGACGGGCCCGAGGACGAGGAGATCTCTGTGGGGGTGGACCTGCTTGAGCCACAGGACGAGGAGCCGGACCTACCTAGTGCCGAGCTCCACCTCACGCCGCAGCAGCAGGCGGATGTCCTGGCAGCCCAGGCCAGGGAGCAGATCCGCATCTGCACTGCCCCACAGCGCGATGATGCGGCAGATGGCGGACGATGCCACTGAGGCCCTCGCCACGGCTAGCACAGCCATCGCTGCCGCCGCCCTTGCTCGCGGTGCGGTCGCAGCGCCTACAACTCATCAGGGGGTCTCGCCCTCTCGCCGCAAGCCGTCTGCGAGGACCGACGTCCGCGTTCGCCACGACGTGCCTGTTGGCGTGGCCATTCAGTACAGTATGGACTCTCAGCCGCCCCCTCACGACGCCTCGCATCAGACCGGAAAAACCTGGCCTCGCACCACGGCATCCGAAGACGAGGCCATGCGGCAGGCAGCTTATCCTGGCAGATCCGACGACCAGTCCCTCAAGAGTGAGGAGGAGACGCAGTGGGAGCGACTGCCAGAGGCATCCGTTGAGGTACTCAGCGCGGCGCCTCCAGAGGAGCCCCCGCCAGCTGCGCCTACGGCACGCAGGCAGCGCGCACCTACTAGTCCGCCCGGCTACAGCGCACCCAGCCAGCCCATGACACACGACTGGCCCAGCAGGGCTCGCACCGACACCGCTGGACCCAGCCGTCCAGTGTCACACGACTGCTCAACGAGCCACGAGTGTCGCCGCATCGCACATTTGTTTACGACAAGCCGGGCTGCCGTGGCCTCCTCTAGCGCTGGCACACACTCCATACAGCAGCCAGCGCCCAGGCTCAGCGTCCGCGAGCCACCCCGCACAACCCCGTCTATCTGCGCCCATCTGACCTACGCACATCGCACTTGGCCGACCATTGGACCCGCTCGAGAGACCACTCCTCTCCGCGAGACGAGCCGCTCCCGATCGCTCACACCCCTTTGCGAGACGCGAGAGGTGACTCCCCTCCGTGAGATGCGAGCCCGCTTCGTCACGCCACCCTACGACGACAAGGAGCGCACACTTCCTTACGACGACACGCGGGCCCGCGGGGACACGTCGCCATACGACGACACTCGAGACCAACGCCGCACTCCGCCCTTCCGACCCCTCTCAGCTGGCGACAACGCTCAGTCTTCTTCCGAGGCGCATTTCGTGATGCTGGCCCCTACAGCTCCGCGCGCCAGCGTCCCTCGCAGCCACATCGCTGGCAACGGTCCCTCCGGGTCACCTCCTCCCAAGGTGGCCCGCACCGACAGCAGGCCGCCCAGTCGTCACCCATTTACGGCCGCCGCACGCACACGGCTCATGTCTAGTCTCCGGCAGCCCCGAGACGCGCCCGTCCCACGAGGGCAGCCCCGGCCGCGAGTCCAGCTGGCCCCTCGCCGGCTAGTTCGGTCCCCGCAGGAGGTCAAAAGCTTCGAGTGCTCCGTCTGCACAATCCCCTCTGCAGACATGCGCGCACGCCAGCGGGCCTACTTCGACCCGCACCCCTACTTAACTCAGCGTTCCGTTATCGACCAGCTGGCCCACGTGGCCTCGCACCAGACTGACCACGCCCAGCGCGACAGGTGGCAGCAGCTGTGCGTGGCCTCGGCCCGACGTCAGGCCCGCGCTGTCTCCCCGACAGCCCTGCAGGATGCGCGCCTGCGGTGGCGCACCTACCAGGACCACGTACGGGAGGAGCGTCCGCAGCCGCTCACTGACCGCATCCCCAGCCTTACGCGTGACTACGCAGACCGTGCTGTGGCCGCCCTCCGCATGGCGCCACATCAGCACAGCGCCGAGCGTACCTTCCCGCCGCCCGCTCAGCCCGGCACCCCCGCAATGGGGTGTCGCCCACTTCCGACTCCTATCTGCGTAGACTCTCTAAGACGGTCTGGACGAGCGGCCCGGCGGCATCGTCCTCGTCAAGCTCTTCGCCGGCATCGCCACCGGGTTGCTCGCGACCTTACAGGCCGGCATCCCGGTGCGCCGCTACGTGTACGTCGATCCCGATCCTGAGGCCCAGCAGGTGGCCCGTCGGCAGATGGCGTTGAGCCACGAGCGGTTCCCTGACCTCCTTCCCGCGCACGCATTCCGCCGCGCTCAGACGGACTGGCCCATGGACATCCGCGACATCACCGTCGAGCATGTCACCCGACTTGGGCCCATTGACCTCGTCATCGCCGGTTGGGAGTGCCAGGGCTTCTCCAGAGCCGGGCGTGGCAGGGCGCTCAGCGATCCCCCACGGCCCTCTTCTGGCACTTGCTCCGCGTCCTCAACATTGGTGAGGATCGCCAGCCGCCACACACCCTCGCGTGGGTCCTGGAGAACGTGGCCGCGCGCCACGATCGCCGTCCCGATGTTAGCGCCGACTTCGCTCTTTGCAGCAGCTACGTCGGCCGCGAGGCCGTCATTGACGCTGCCCAGATTGGTTCCTTCGCGCACCGCGTCCGCGCCTACTTCACGAACCTGGCGATGCCAGGTACTCTCGAGGCGTTGGCCGCCTCTCATCCACGTCACCCACGCACCGTCGACTCCATCCTCGATGCCCCTCGCCTGGCCCAGCGCGTGACTGCACTACCACATCCCTCCATGGCGCAGTGTGAGGTCCTGCATGACGTCACTCGCGCGCTGCCGACTTTTGTCAGCCGCTACGACAGCGACGCCTTCGTCGGAGATCAGCGCGGGATGGTCATCGACCTGGAGACTGGCATGTTTGACAGGCCGCGCCCTGCGGAGATGGAGCGTGCCATGGGCTTCCCGCCGCATCTCACACAGGTGGACGGTCTCACTGAGGTGAAACGCATTCGCCTCTTGGGGCAGGCGATCGACGCCAACGTCCTCACGTGGATTCTCCTGCAGACGCAGGCCTTGGCGCCTCTCTACGCCGCAGCCCGCCATTCCGAGCTGCCTTGGCCTGCCCACGATATGGACGATGACTCCATCGACGATGACAATCAGGCCCCGCCCGGCACGACGTGGCATCCTCAGCGCGCAGGGCCTGCACCGCCAGCGCGCACCCGCCCCCCCTCCCCCCCGCCGCACAGGGAGGACTCTGGTTCGCTGGGGGGGGGCCGGCGGAGAGAGGAGTCCTCACAGCGACCCAGGCCGTCCCGGTCACCTTTTCTTTTTCCTCGCTCGCAGGCAGACGGTGCCAGGCAGCTGGCCGCAGATGCCACAGTGCAGGTACCCGCGGCAGGCCGAGCGCCAATTGCTGCAGGGCAGGTGACACTTGCAGCACTACCGTCTACCCCAGCGGCAAGACAAAAGACTCCAGCTGCAAGCCAGGCGACGCCACCAGCCCCACCGACATGGAAGCTGGGGGGGACACTCACCAAGGCACAGGCTGCACAGTTGACGGCACTGCTGGACGGGAGGCGCAGCACCAGCTTTGCCAGCGGCATGCACGATCTTGGGCGCTATAGGGGGGACCCCATGCGGATTACTCTCACGTCGCAGGAGCCCATTTTCCTGAAGCGTTATCGCTATAGCCAGTTCGAGGATGGCTTGATTAGCGCGCAGACAGGCAAGCTGGAGGACAGTCGGCTCATTCGGGAGTCCTCCTCTTGCTATGCCGCACCCACGGTCATGCCAGCCAAGAAGGATGCCTCGGGCAACTTTTCCGAGAAGAGGATGTGCGGTGACTATCGTAGGCTGAACGAGGTCACCGAGCAGGACAGATATCCTATGCCGACGCTTGGCGAGATCTTTGACGACATTGGCACGTGCACTTGGTTCTCAGTGCTGGATCTACGTCAGGGCTTCAACCAGATTCCTATCGCCGAGGAAGGACCAGCATAAGACGGCGTTCTGGGGAGCACAGCGCCTCTACGAGTGGGTGGTGATGCCGTTTGGGTTGAAGAACGCGCCAGCTACCTTTCAGAGGGTGATGGATAAGGAGCTGGCCGGGCTGTCCTTTGCCCGATGCTACATCAATGACGTGCTCGTCTTCAGTCAGACGTTTGAGGAGCACGTGGCGCACATCACTGCTGTCCTGGACCGCTTGGAGGCCGCTGGGCTCAAGTGCCATCCAGGCAAGTGCACTTTTGGGACCCGCGAGGTGGAGTACCTTGGCCACCTGCTCTCTTCCAGCGGCTTGGCACCCCAGCTGGCGAAGATCTCGGCCATCACAGGCATCCCACCTCCTACAAATCTCTTGCAGCTGCGGGCCTTCCTCGGCATCGCCAACTACTACCGCCGCTTCGTGCCAGGGTTCAGCGAGCTAGCCAAGCCGCTCAAGGACTTGCTCCGCAAGGGCGTTGCCTACGTGTGGGGACCAGAGCAGCAGGCGGCATTTGATACGCTCAAGGAGCTGCTGGTGAGCACTCCTATGCTTTGGCGTCCTGACTACACGAAGCCCTTCATCCTCCACACCGACTGGTCGCAGGCAGGGCTGGGCGCTGTGCTGGTGCAGGAGCATGACGGCTTCGAGCATGTGGTGGCCTACGCCAGCCGCAGCAACAACCGCGCGGAAGGCAACTACGGCTCCTACGAGGGGGAGTGCCTGGCAGCGGTCTGGGCGATCGTGCACTTCAGGCACTATCTCTACGGCACGCACTTTCGCCTGGTCACCAACCATCAGCCACTTAAGTGGCTCATGACGTCGGAGCGCTTGAGCGGCAAGTACGCACGGTGGGCGCTTATCTTGCAGGAGTACACCTTCGACGTGCACCACCGTCCAGGCTCGACCAACCTGGACGCTGACGGTCTCAGCCGTAACCCGCTGCCCTCCTTGAGGGATCTCACTGTGGCCCGCCACGATGAGGATGAGCCGGTGGCCTGGCACGCGGCGGCCTTCCTGGCCTTCACCGTGGACGGCGATGTGCGGCCCGCAGGGCTCACTAGCCTGGACATGGTGACCGTCATCACTCGGCAATTTGCCCTGGCAGCGGCAGAGGATCAAGACAGCTGGCAGCGCGGTCCCGAGGACGTGTGGGACGACGCCCCAGTGCTGCAGTACGTCACGGCCAAGGAGTTGGCACCCGATGTCAGCGCACGCGAGCGCGACCGCATCCTCAGGCGCAGCCGCGACTTCATTTTCATGGACCGGCGCGTGCGGCGCGTGATGGCGGACGGCTCCGTCCTGGTGGTCCCTGAGCCTGCCATACGCAGTCAGCTGGTGCGCCGAGTGCACGAGTCCCTCGAACACTTTGGTGTCAAGCGCACCCTTAGTCTTCTTCAGGCCGAGTACTGGTGGCACGGCATGACTAAGGTCGTCGCCGCTGTCGTCAGCAGCTGCACTCTCTGCGACCGTGTGCGCTCGAGCTTCACAGCGCGCACCGTTGCCCTCAGCCCCCTTCCTATTCAGGGGCTGATTTACAGGTGGTCACTTGACTTGGCTGGAGAGCTGCCCAAGTCTCGCCAGGGCAACCTCTACGTCTTGGTGATGATTGAGCACATGTCCAAGTGGATCGAGCTCGTGCCCTTGCCCAGCAAGGCCAGTGAGGGGATCGCTCAGGCCTTCCTCAATCAAGTCCTCAGCCGTTTTGGCGGCTGCGCTGAGGTGCTGACCGACCAGGGCAAGGAGTTCCAGGGCAGCTTTCAGAAGCTGCTGGAGCGCTCTATGATCGACCACCGCACCACCTTTTGCGTTCATCCTCAGGCTGACGGCCTCGCCGAGCGCATGGTGCAGACCGTCAAGCTAGGGTTGCGGAAGTACTGCCTTGCCCACGACCGTACCCACTGGGACGACGCCCTCCCTTGGCTAGCGATGGGGTACAAGATCAGTAAGCAGGCCTCCCTGGCCTCGCACTCGCCCTACTTCCTTCCCTACGGCCGACAGCCCATCCTGCCAGCAGCAGCCAGGATTGTGGCCGAGAACGTCTTGGACTTGGACAGTCCCGAGACATGGAGTGCTCTTGTCGGGCAGCGTGCTCAGCTCTTTCGGCGCCTGATGCCCATGGCCATGGATAACCTCAGCATCGCACAGCATCGCGACACACTGAGGTACGCCATGACTTGTGGAGGAGCCTATCATCCGCGGGTGTTGCAGTTTTCCGCAGGTGACTTCGTGTACCTGCGACGTCAGACGAAGAACACCCTCGACACCAGCAGCTCGCCGGTCATCCTACGCGTCAAGCGTGCCTTGGCGTTAGGAGTCTTGGAGCTGGAAGGCGCAGATGGCCGTCTTCACAAGGACCACACAAAGAACTGTGGGCCGTGCCACCTTCCTAACCTTGACTTGCAGGTCCGTCCCCGCGACGCGCGGCCGCCCAAGGACTGGGCGTGCCAGATTTGTCACAGCACTGGCCAGGTCACCAAGATGCTGCTCTGCGACAGCTGCAACCTCGGCTTCCACATCGGCTGCCTCGACCCGCCGCTGGCCCGCGTGCCAGCTGAAGACTGGTTCTGCAGAGATTGCACTGAGCTAGCCTTAGGCAGCGTACACAGCTCATCAGCTTGAGGCTGAGAGCTGGGGGGGGAATTAAAACATTTTCGACTTGACTCTTTTTTTGGCTATAACGCCACATGTATTATAGACTCCATTGCAGCACAGCCTGCTTGCCTATGATGTGTTGCTTATGCCTATGATGCGCACTCGACCTCGTAACGCACGACAGTTGTCATGATTTATTGCGTCGAGGTTGTCATATAAAAATCAAGCTCCACATGTGCGAAACATCAACCTAGGAAGGCCGACTTTGCATTGACTTTACGCATCCGTATGTTGACCTTTTCTAGATTTCCAAGTCACCAACGTGTAGCGCGTCAAAGCATCTTCCAAATGACACCAATTTCGCGTCATTTGGTCAAGTATCGAGCGAGATAGGTGCGATCTAGTCCGCGTCACCTACCGGGCCCTAGCGAACTTTCCCAAGGCCCAATTTGTGACTCAATGTCCCCAAAGGTGACATTGTTGGCTCTTCGTGACCCCAAGCTTTGTGCGCACAAATCCGCGAGCCCCTTAGCCTACATGGGCTTTGCATTTCCATAGTATATGTGTGCAGCGTGCTTGCTGCCTTAGCCACTTCCTTTTCCTTGTGCTGTCGAGCGTCTGCTTCCAGCAACTGCTCCATGATCTGCCTTGTAATGGATTCAGCTGTCTGACTAGCTAAGCCCTGCTGTTGCCCCTAGCCTGCGGCTCTGGGCTCATCAAGGCAGGTGTTATAGATAATTTCTTGTCCAACTCCTCCGGGCGTTCTTGAATATCACTTCAAGGCATATGGTCTTTGCGGCCCTCCAGAATCTCCTGAATTTTGGCTACTCTCTTCAGCCCATTCACCAATATTGCATTAGCGTTCTCGCCCTAATACTTGGTTTAGATTATATCCAATTTCTTCAGGCGTTGGCTCTGGGGTCTTATTCTCAGACTCTTCTGACATGTCTTGTAACGGCGCTTGCTCTGGTGAAGACAATGGACACTTTTGGTTAGCTTCCCAACTACTTGAGCTTTCCTGCCAGTAGTCTCCGTGCCCAGCTGCTCTTGGGCTGAGGTGGGTATCATACTTTGATATGGCATCTTCTGGAGTCTCCTCACGTCTTGATGTTGTGGCTCCGGAAGGTGGGCTCCCAAACATCCGACTGTGAGTGGCGTTTCTCACAGATGATGGGGTGTCCTGCGTATCGTCTTCTACTCTTGGCAGCGGCGTTGCTTGCTCAGGTGCCTGGTCCCCCTTTGGTGTATCCTCTCTTTCCAGAGGTGCTTGTAATTCATTGGTCCCGGTATCGATCTGGTCCAACAGATCCTGGCATCTCATCAATTCAGCCACCCTAGCTTCCCTGAATGCTCTGTCTCTGGCAGCTTTCGCTGCGTCTTTTTGCACACCGGATTCTTTTTGTTGCTGATGTGCCGTCTTGATAGCCCTTTGATTAGATGTTGGCACCACATGGGCCCCAATTGTCACTGGTCTTGGCCTCAACATAGGCTTGTCAGTGAAGGTCAACTGCTGCCACGTCATGATTGTTTCCACCAACCAAGTCATAGAGTGCTGCCCAATCATGTTGCCGAAAATCTTTGCAGCTTCATCTGACCCTACAGCACCGGCTACATGCCAAGCTATGGTGTCGGGTATTCCAAGGCATTTGCCCTTCTCCACCGCTGTAGGCTCTCTCCAAACGGCGTCTCTTTTATGCATGTCTTTGACCATTCCTTGCCCACCTTCTATGAAGGCTCGGGATCTTGGATATGTTGTGAAGGTGGGCAGTACCACCCTTGGCTGACCTAGTTCGTTGATGACACACTTTGGATAGGAATCCCTCCTGGCCACTGGTTTGGTATGCACCGCCAGCGCCTCTACCACTGTCAATGCCGTTGGTTATCGCCGTGTAATGTCCTCCATCTCTCTCAGGATCTCAATAGACATGCCGTTGGTCCAAAATACTCTGGCCCTATGGGATAATCCTCCGTGCTTGGCGTCGTTGATTAGCACATGATGGCCCAAAGTGACGTCGAAAATCAGCCATGGTTCTCCTGGCTTCATCTGCTTGTAATCCATTCCCGGATGCACATTCTCAATCACAAACACTGGTGGGTAGAAGTGCCGTCGTTCCCGCAGCATGCTGATGATTGTCACCATCCATCCCCAGTGTTGTGCTCGTGGATCACTGAATCCCCTCCTGTTTCCACCTTGAGAAAACGGTTGACAAGGAAATCCAACAAAGGTCCAATCAATTTTTTAGTCATACAGGCCTTCAGGCTTCACATCAATAAAGTTGCCTCCGGGGATGCGCTTGACATTGCTATATGCGAGCACCAACCCTTTAAAATGATGCATTTGCCGCATCTGACTCATGACTTCTCTGAATGCTAGAAAAGCGTGGTTGTCATTGTCCACATACAGGACTTTGGCCACCTGTATTCCTCGCTGGATCAATGCTATAGTCCCAGACCCAAGTCCGGCAAATAATTCCAACACCACTACTTCCCTTTTGCGAAAAGGATCTTCCATCCTGACAATGCCTTGCGGCAACGGCTCAACTCCAGGCATCAGATTTGCAGTGGAGGTAACTGGGTGGGGTACTAACAGCAACTCTTGCGGGCCGCGGTCCCTATTACTCACAGTTTCCAGCTGCTTCATGATCCGGGGTTGCCATACCAAGGGTGTTGGCATGTTGATGCTCGTATAACTTTCCTCTTTTTGCTTCATGATGTTGTTGCAGGCTTTTGGGTACCTGTCGTTAACGCAGCAGTCTAGCAGTCCATAGTTTGGTTCTCTTGTGCAAACCATCTTCACAGGTATTTCTCCTGCCGACTGTCGATCTGTTGACTGGTAAGTCACCCTCCGCTTCCGCAGATCAATGACCATACCCAAGGAGATCAGCGCTTTTGTTCGCAAGAGAACATCATAGTTCTCTGCATCCGTCACTGTGCACTCCATGAGAAGTGACGCCTCTTCAAGTTTCCCTGGCTTTACTGTGATTTTCACAGGCTTGCGGGTAATCCCGCAAGACTTTGAGACTTGTCTTGAGGCAATTCTGAACTGGAAAGGACTCTCTTTCAGGTCCCTTGCCGTCAATCCTAGAGCTTTCACAGCTCGCTTTCCCAAGATGACTGGCTGTGCGCCTGTATCCAACAGAATGTTGGGAGCTACCCAATTGTTGAAGATTAATGCACCATCCCAATTTTGCACTCTCACGGTGCTGAAATTGATGGGCAATGAGGCGCTATTTGCACCTTCTCCAGCTATATCCAGCTGATGTCCGGCTTCTTCAACCGTGCACGGGTAAGTGATATGCAAATCAGCGAGAGAAAGCAAAGAAGCATGCTGGATCTGGTGTTCCACCACGGCCTTCAGCTTCTCCAGCAAAAAACTAAATGTCTTACGCGTCCCGGGCCTGGCTTGTCGTAGCTGCGAGATCTCATTTTCATCCAGAGTGATCCGAAAAGTCTGAGGAAGCTTCCCAGCGTTCCTTGGCACCAGACGGTTGTGATCTGCTTGCTCGGCAACCGTTGCGTCCACAGCCTTTTCAAGCATCAGCTTCTCGCCTTTGCAGACGCTCTTTTCTGCAATATCTGCATCATAGTAGACATTGGGCGCATTTAGTTTCGCAAACTGAGCTTTTAACTCAGAGATTTTTACACTCATAGCTTCATACTTCTGGTTACCCTTGCCACCCTTTTCTTTCCTTTTTTCCTTGTTTGCCTCTTTCAAGGCAGCATTTGCCCATGGCGATTTTTGGGTTCTTAGACCAGCACTCATCTTGTGAGTGTCCCTTCTTGCTGCAATGTGCACATATCTACGCCTTGCTAGCAGATAGTTGCTTAGCATCTGGTTACGAACAATCCCTCTTCTGATGTCCTGATTTCCTGCAATTCCAACAGTGTTGGCATGCTTAGCAAACTTATTGAAAGACCCGCTCTTTTTCTTAAACTGAAAATTAGAGCTGTTGGCCTTAGACGGAGAGGATTCCTACCTCCTCTCAGGAGCCATAAGCGTCCTGGAAGCCACTTTGTACGACACTCTACCTTCTTCAACATTGCGTGCTATTTCAGCCGCCTCGTCGCTGTCCCAGTCAATCCCGTGCTTTGCGGACAGATGTGGCCTGACTTCACGATCTGTTTCCTTGCCCAAGCACAACAGAAACTTGTCAGCCACTATTTTGGGCTCGTATTTTTTGCCTTTTTGGCGAGGTCTACCAATCGGGATTTAACCTCCATGACTGTCTCGTTCTTCTGACGGACAAAATGCACATAACGGTGCACCTTAAGATTGCGATCTTTTGGGAATCGTGCTTCACGCAACTTAAAGAAACGACGCAGACAATGCTCGGGGTCTAGCTAGTCATCCCCAGCCTCCATATCCTTACAACAGCTAGCCAAGCCTTGCGCATGGCTTGCCTCTGTCGTGGCGCTATCACCTTGCTGACCCTGAAGAGGTGCAGCTCTGCGTGTTACTCAGCAATCTTTTCAGACAATTTTGCACACACCTTTCGCAATTCTGCGACAGAGCCGGCATCATCGTTCTGAGTAGCAACCCTTTGCTGACCCTCAGTGAGTTGCCTCATGGCCTCTGTTAATTCTTGTGTTAGTGCAGCTAAGTCTATGCTCTCAACAGGTGCAATTGGACTGCTCTTCCTGAAGATAAAGCAGACATTTGGGCTTTCGCAGCCTCTTCCTGGATTTTCAAATCCCTAGCCCTTTTTTGTTCTCCAATTGCCCATTCCTGGGTGAGATCCTCATTCTTCCGGAATTGGCGATATAACAGCAAGGCATCCTTGTCCAAGTACTGAACCAAGCCTATAAATGCGACAGGTTGCGTATAAGAAGAATCCTTCCGAATCTTCTCAAAGAATTCTGCCCAATAGATCTCATCAAACTCTTCGAAAGTGAGACCGTTTCCACTGGTTCGTCCGCTAAAACACTTTGCAGACAGCTTGAACTTAGGATTTTCATCCCGATCATCACCCGCCATTTCGAACGGTGACGAGGACTCACTAACTCTACTCCACACGTCTTGCTCTCTGCCCAAATCAGGTGCAAAAGCTCGTGTGTTATCCGGGTTCTCACCGCTTGCGGGGATATGACGAGACTCGTCGCTCGACGGTTGCTCACTCCACCGCTTGTCAGTATGCTCAGACGTCTCACCTCCTGGTGGACTTTGGCTAGAATCAAAACCTTCTGCAGACTCCACAGAGGGGCAGAGTCTTCCACTCCTGAACCGCATATACAGTTGGATTTCTCCGGGTCCCCTTCCAGGTTGAACACCGGCAGCCTTCACAGGCCTCAATCTCCAATTGACTCAAGAATTCTTGTTTACTTGAACCAATCAATGAGTTCTCAAAAGTAAGGCAGCGTCTTACTTCCACACAGGCTTTCACCCAAGTTCAGGATTTACAGAATGAAAAAATATTGTGGTTTGCAGAAATCACATCTAAGCAGCTTAATTGGCAATGCCGCATTCAAAGAAAATTGCCCTTCAAGGCTTTCGCTTAACTTCCACAAGTCACAGCTTACAAAACTCTGAAATGGCACATCTATGCTGGCCTGGTCTGATGAATTGAATCGACTTACCAAATAGGCGATTAACAATTAATAAAGATCCTTATATCAGCAAGTAATCTTATGGTATTTCCGTTAACTAGTTAAACGGCAAAGGACAATACACTAGCAGGGAATAATACTCGTAAGTCAAATACGAGTAAACTAGCATCAATGATGCAAATCAGTAAACTCATACATAAGCAAGGTTAGAAGACAGTGCGTATCAATGGCTTCTCGCCTTGGATTCAGAGTTCTCTCAGTAAGCTGTACAAGAGAGTTGGCCTCGTTTCCGAATGCCGAACTCGAGAGCAATGCCTAGCGTATGTACATGGAATGAGTTTACTGTTCAACGGTCAGTGCGATGGCACCGCCTACCCGGGAGTTAACCACGTTGGTAGGACCTCGGTTAACCAAATCCACCGCCATCTCCCATCATCCCGAATAGCCATCCATCATAGGGATGTCATCTGGCCATTCATCTAGCATATCGCACTTAGATGCATATCAAGGCAGTTCGCTGCTACCGAGTACGGAAGTCAGCTGGCTGTCAAAGAATGTGTCAGCAAGCTGACTTAAGTTGACTTCAGCCTGCTGCTTTTGGCCGAGTCATTAAACTGATAATTATGTAAAGTCCAGCAGACTGATTATTAACTAAAGTTCAGCAGGCTGAATACTAACTAAAGTTCAGCAGGCTGAACTAAATTAACTATTATATTTAAATGAATATTATATCTACTAATATACTGATTCATTACAATCCCTCCAACTTAACTTGTTGTCGCCTCGACAACATTAAACTGCAAAAGCTTTAAATAAAGAAACTGACCCTGACCAGCCTCCCTTACTGACTATCTTTTCAGCCTGTCACCTTAAGGGGTGGTTCCTGGGGCTTCAGGATCAGGGGACGGAGATCTGGACCTAGATCTGGACAGCCCTCTAGGTCTGTCAGCTGGCCTTCTAAAGAACCCGGTTTGCTCTAAAGTTGGACCTCGAGGAGAACGAAGGATGGTAGCCTGCTCTTCAACCACTTGGGTGTTGATGCCCACATAGACAGGCATTCCAGTAGGATGCTGAAATACATTGGCTAGAGGTACATGCCCCTGAGCGGAGGGGGAGGCTGGCATACCTCTGGCCCACCCGCGTGTCCCTCTTCTGGCACCCCTGTCCTCTGGGGATTTCTGTCTGTGTCTGCTGCCCAGTACAGTCAGATCAGCTTCTTCCCCTGCTTGGGCAGGTGGGCTGGGGGAGCGAGCGCGGGGTCCAGTTGTCGCCATAACGGGGATCACATTCCACACACCTGATCGTGGTTCTTTAGGAAGTGCCACTGCCTGTCCCTGGGTATCCTGAGTACCTGCTGCTGATGCTTCTCCTCTGCCTTGTTCTTCTTCCTCATCCTCCTCATCCTCCTCCTCGGAGAGAGTAGGGGTCTCGTCCACTAAGTCGTCCTGCTCCCTAGTAGACATGGAGTAGTCTACCGACCTCCCTTTCTTAGGGCGCGCTGGAGGTTGCTTGGCCTTCAGCCTACTGATATCTATCCGGCCTGCATTCTTTGCCCATTTGACAAAGGCATGCTTTCCCTTAGAGAAGTAGTCTCTTCCCCTCCTCCTATGTTCCTTGGTCTCTGCATTCATATTGCTCAGGCATCCATTCAGCCTGGGGTCCCAAGGGGCAATGTGAGGTGGTAGGATGAGATAGCCGTCTAGGCCATAGTGGAAGTCATCCGGTTGGGCTCGGTCACACTCCTGCTTCTTATTTGTGACGGTCATCCACCTCCAGTCTGTTGGCTGCTGGTAGTACTGGGGTCCGTGCTCAGCCTTCCTCAGTTTACACGGGAACCAGTGGGGAGAGAACATCTGCTGTCCTGCTTCCCTGGCCAAGTACTCCCAGCTCCTTCTCTCAACTTCATTGTAAGCTGGCAGGAGTGTGAGGTAGAATACCGTATCCTTAAAGCTATCGGGCCGCATGCTCACCATCCGGATGAGTCTCTGATCTCCCACTATTCCCGGTATGGGGACCGGCTTGTCCTCTGAATCATCTGCGAGATACCGGGCCTGCTCTGCTGTATAGCCCACCATCTTAGCATAATCTTCGTAAAGGACCACGCCGGTGTGTGTCTCGATGTACCTGTCCAGTGCTGTAGCTCCTTCCTTCTGTAGCAGTGTTGTCTGTTCCAGCCTGTTGATCTCCTGGGCTGCCAGCAATGCTTCCTTCAGGTTATCGAAGTTTTGGCCACCCACCACAGTATACCTGTAAGTGGCCAAGCTCTTCTGTCTGTCCGCTTCAATCTTTTTTCTTTTCTCCTCTTCTGCCGCTGCCGCTTCTTCTTGCTGTTTCTTCTGTCTCTCCTCCTCAGCCTTCCTGAGGTTTTCCGCTTCCTGATCCTTCTTCCTCTGTGCCTCTTCTGCCGCCTCTTGTTGTTTGCGGACCCTTTCTTGTTCTCTCCTGGTGAGGGACGTCGCCGCCAGCTCCTTCTGGTATTGCTCCATTGTCCTCCTGGCTTCTTCTGCCTTGCGCTTTCTGTCCTCCTTTTGTGTGGTGGGCGCCATCCTGCACATGTAACCAGGGCACAAGTTAGTAGGATATGGACCTTTGTCATAGGGATTGCAGGAAGTATGTTAGTATTTAGTATAGTGGCTTCGCTGCTGTTTACCTTACAGGATGATTGCTAAAAGTTGACGTAGTTGCGATGCGCTACACATAAACGTATGAGTGTGTTTTTATCGCTCTCGCTCACTAACTGTCATATATTTTCCCCTCCAACTTAAATGGAGACAGGACCGCCTGTCACCTTCCCGTGTCAACTGAAATGACAGTTATGGAGGGACTCCAGCGGCCCGAAGGTGGAACCGTGTCAACGCCCCTTTGGCATTGGTCAAGTGGTCCTTAAACTCCCAAGTGTCCCCAGAGGCATCGTAACCCTTCCATCGAATGAGGTATTTCATGACATATTTAGACGATCGACGGACCGAGCGAGCGTCTAAAATCTCATCGACCTCATATTCCTCAGGGTCGCCGTCCCGGACAGCGGGGACCGGTCCCGGTTGGACAGGGAACCGACCTGTGAACAGTGTATCACCTTTGATGTACGGTTCCAGGAAGGAGACATTAAAGACCGGGTGCCCCTTGTATTCAGCTGACATGTTCAGTTTGTAAGCATTCTGACCGACACGACGGACCACCGAATATGGACCGACCCAGACAGGGCCAAGCTTTTTCTTGACCACACCAGGGAGGTACAGGTGCTGAGAATGCAGTTTGACTAAATCCCCCTTGGAAAATGTCAGTTCCCGACGGTGTTGATTAGCGTATTTTTGTTGGTTTTCTTGGGCCGTGTGCAAGTTTCGTTGGACTTCTGACAGGGTGTCAGCAAACTCCTGAGTTAACTGGAGGGAGACCGGGTTGTCAATCCCTTCAGGGTGAGTTAAAGATTCCCCTAGCACATCTAGAGGAGACTTAGGGACTCTACCCAGGCTGAGTTCAAAAGGAGTTTTGCCCGTTGACGCGTGCACCGCACTGTTGACCGCAAACTGAATTTGAGGCAACAGGTCATCCCAATTATCTTGTTTTTGGTTAATATATGCTCTCAGCACCTCCTGCAGAACTCGGTTAGTTCTTTCAGTCTGCCCATCAGTCTGAGGGTGGTTTGCTGTGCTGAGCAGCTGTTTGACTCCCATTAACCCCATTAAAGCTCTCCAGAACTTAGAGGTGAATTTTGAGTCTCTGTCTGAGATGATATTAGAAGGGAGCCCATGTTGGCATACTACATGGTTGTAAAACTGTCTCGCTGTTTCGAGTGCAGTCACTTTGACAGTTGTGGGGATAAAAATGACCATTTTTGTCAGTTTATCCACGACTACCAGTATTGAATCATGCCCGTTGGCAGTTCTTGGTAGTGAGACCACCCAGTCCATGGATATAGTTTCCCAGCGTCCCGCTGGGATGGGTAGCGGTTGCAAGAGACCTCCGGGTGGTGTGTGCCGAGACTTATTTCTCTGACACTGGTCACAGGACTTGACATATTTCAAGACCTCCCGGGGTAACCCCTCCCAATGATAATGTTTTGCCAGTTTGCCAACAGTTTTGGCCTGCCCCAAATGTCCACCCAGGAGACTGTCATGAGCTTGACTCAGTAAGAGAGACCTTATTTCCAAATTATTAGGAATGACCAGCTTCAGCCTGCCTGAAGTGGTTTCAGTCACCCAGACCCCTCCCTTGAGCTTATACCCGAGTGCGGTAGCACGACACATACCAGTAGTGGGGCTGGGCTCAAATGTTGGGTCAGAAAGGTAGGCTTTCCTAAGTTGTTCAAGGAAGGACTTTTTCACCTTTAGTGAAGTGAGTGCACACAGGACTTTATCTACAGCATGCTGACTAAAGTTCCTTTCTTGCAAGTCAGGTCTTCTAGAGAGTGCATCAGCAGGATTCAACTTCCCTGGTTTGTAGTCGATCTGGACTTGGAACTGCTCCAGCATCTGGCTCCAGCGGTTCTCCCTCCTCGACAGCTTGGACTTCTTCTGAAAGTGGGTCAGAGCTAGATGATCTGTAATCACCTTAAAAGCTTTACCATGTAAGTATGCTCTCCACTGTTTGAGTACATGAATGATAGCTAGCAGCTCTTTATCATGCACTGAGTAATTAATCTCCGCTGGATTAAATTTCATAGACTCATACAACACAGGATGCCACTCCTGCCGTACCTTACCATCCTTTGTGGTTTTGTCAGCAGGCTGCAACAAAATAGCACCCATGGCAAAATCAGAGGCATCAGTAACCACCTGCACCGGTTTGCTGGGGTCATACACGGCTAGCACTGGGGCAGAACAAAGGGCATCTTTAAGGGTCTGGAAGGCAGCCTGCTGCTCTTCCCCCCACACATACCCGATGTCTTTCTTAGTAAGGTCAGTCAGTTTACTGGCCTTTGTGGAATAATTCTCAATAAATCTCCTATAGTAGTTAGCCAACCCGAGGAAGGATCTAACTTCAGAGACAGACTGTGGTACTGGCCAGTCCCTTATGGTCTGGACTTTCTTAGGATCCACACTGATGCCCTCTTTACTGACAACGTGGCCTAAGAATTCAATACTTTCCTTAAAGAAATCACACTTGCTCATTTTAGCATACAAGTGATTTTTCCGCAGAGTGTCCAGCACTTTCTTTAAGTGTTCAGTGTGCTGAGCTTCATCTTTAGAGAAAATTAAAATATCATCCAGGAAAACTTGCACAAACTTATCCAAATAAGGTCTGAAAATGTCATTCATAGCACCCATAAAGGTAGCAGGAGCATTAGTCAGTCCAAATGGCATCACGTTGAACTCATAGTGTCCATAACGTGTGCGGAAAGCAGTCTTGTGTTCATCCCCCTCAGCAATTCTGATTTGATGATAACCACTCTTGAGATCTATCTTACTGAACACCTTAGCGCCAGACAGGGTATCAAGCAAGTCCTCGATTCTGGGTAAAGCATACTTGTTCTTTACTGTAATTCTGTTCAGGGCTCTGTAATCCACACACATCCGCATACTGCCATCCTTTTTCTTAACAAATAGGATAGGTGCGCCGTACGGTGATTTACTGGGAGAAATGTAACCATTTTCCTCCAGCTCTGCAATCTGTGTTTTCAACTCCTCACTCTCCAAATAAGACAAGCCATACGTGCGTTGCCAGGGTGGCTGGCTACCAGGTAATAAATCAATCCTATGATCTACTTCCCGCTTAGGGGGTAGTCCTGGAGGCATATTAAACACATCCGTGTACTGAGCAACAATGTTTGCAGCAGTAGGGTGTTCCGGAGGGTGTACCTTTTTCTCAACCACTTCTTCAGGTTGAGGAGGTACCTCTCTTAGCAGCAGACAGAACATTCTGTCTTCCTTCTGGTTCCAGCTTTTGACGAACTCCATTGCATTCAGCAACTTGCATCCTTCTGGAAGCCTCTTCTTTTCCTTCATTTGCCATCCACACAGGACAAGAGGAAGAGCACTGGTGGGTGCCAAGTCAGTCTGCCCATCACTGGCTCCTCTCACTTTAACTGTACCTCTGCTCCAACACACTTCAGCTTGATGTCTATTAAGCCAGGACCTGCCTAGCACGAGATCATAAAAGCCAGTGTTGAGTACCTCAAATGTAAGCGTTTCAGTTAGAACTGCAATGCCAGAACCTAACTGGACCTCAATAGGCTTGGTTATAACTCCTCCCGGGATACTTGAGGCATCTCCAAGGAATATTTTTCTATTCCCTTGGGTGACAGTAGGCAGCCTTAGCCGCTTAACTAAGTCCTTGTGAATAAAAGTATGTGACGCCCCTCCGTCAACAAATGCCCTCACCTTCCTACCTGCAATCATGCAATGCAGTAGGATAGGGGGGACTGTCTTTTCCTGACTTTCGCATTGTTCTCCTGACGTAGCAAAGAAATGTTGGACATCAGGTGGAACAAGAGCATCCAGAGTGTGCACTCTCTGGACGTCTATATTGCTGATGGTCTCCTTTATCTGGTTGTCAGGCATGCATAGTGAATCCAGTTCAGCAGGACCCATAATACCTGCTACGAGGGCAGCTAGTGACGACTCACTATCTCTAGCATCCTCACAGTCAGTAGACTGGATTACTGACTGTTGCTGTCTTTTAAAGGCTGGTCTTTTCTCTCGACCTTAGGCAGGTGCTTGACCGGACACTGTTCTCTGTAGTGGCCTTTCTGCTGACAATGGTAGCAAGTAGATTTTGCTGAGGCTGGTCTCGGCTTAGTCCTACCACCACCCCTTCCATAGCCACCTCGAGAGGGACCACCTCTACCTCTAGACTGAATAGCATTGTACTCATACTCATATTCATCACCCTGATTATCCTCAGCCTGGTCTCCTTCAACTGCATTGTAGGAACCGTGGGGCTTTTTGACAATCTTTGACACCAAAGCGTTACTCTGGCGCTTGTGATTGAACTGCTGCTGATCCCAGGCGTCAGCATCCTGGATCAAGTCAGCCAGTTTCTCATACTTTTTCTCAGCAAAATGACCAGAGACCTCGGATTTCAAGCCATACCTGAAGTATGCTATCCTATACCGTTCTGGCAAATCAGGCTGCTTCATCATGTTCTCTTGGAACTTTTGAGCAAACTCAGCAACTGAAGTGGTCTGCTTCAGTGTCAGGGAGATCATCGCATAGATAGCTTTCTCCTGCTGGTTGATGACATCAAACTTCTCATGCAACTTCTCGACAAACTCTACCCACGTAGGGTCACCGAGTTGCCGAGCCTTACGCTCTTCCTTCCAGTAAAGCCACCAGTCTGCGGCACTGCCTTTCAGTAGCGCACCGGTGTGCCTGACCTTCTCGTAATCTTGCAGTTCTGGGTAGTTCTCCAGCCACTGCTCAACATCCGCGAGAAACTTGATCAGGTAATATTTTCTGTTTCCCTCAGGATCATAGTCCTGGGGAGGTTTCGGCTTGGGCTTACTAGGCCCTCGGCCACCACCACTAGTGGTGTGAGACCCCAGTTGGTCTCTGTCCCGGAGTAGGGACATTATGATTCTTTTGTCCTCCTGCTGGGACTGATACATGGTCGCCATTTGCGACTGCATCTGAACGAACAATGCTCCCAAGTCTACATTTTGGGGTGGTAGATTAGCAAATGCAGCAGCAGCATTGGCATCTACTCGCTGAGTAGTGTCCTCAACAATCCCTCTTGCTCCTGCAGCAGCAATTCCTGCCGCATTCAGCCGGTCACGTATTTGACCTAGGGGTACATTGAGTTGTACGGCAGGAGGTGGGTTCAGAACATTGGCCCTTGATGCCATAAGTTCTTCAACAGTGCGCTCGTCAGCTGGCTGTCCTTCCCTCCTTTGTATATCTTCAGCGGCCTTTGCTACTTGTTCAGCTTCTAGTCTGGCTATCTCCTCCTCAGCTTGCTGAGCTGCGACTGAGGCAATAGCAGCTGCCTCATCTGCAGCCTCCCTAGCTGCAGTATCCGCTACTGCTTCCGAATAGGTACGGTTTCCCGCTACATGGCTTTCCGCCTGGTTTTCGACATTCTCGTTATCCTGGTTCTCCATGTCTCGGGAGTTGCTAGTTTGAGACCTTGTCCTTACCATACAAAGAAGACTGTGATAACTGCTCCGATACCACTGAAATGAATCGACTTACCAAATAGGCGATTAACAATTAATAAAGATCTTTATATCAGCAAGTAATCTTTATGGTATTTCCGTTAACTAGTTAAACGGCAAAGGACAATACACTAGCAGGGAATAATACTCGTAAGTCAAATGCGAGTAAACTAGCATCAATGATGCAAATCAGTAAACTCATACATAAGCAAGGTTAGAAGACAGTGCGTATCAATGGCTTCTCGCCTTGGATTCAGAGTTCTCTCAGTAAGCTGTACAAGAGAGTTGGCCTCGTTTCCGAATGCCGAACTCGAGAGCAATGCCTAGCATATGTACATGGAATGAGTTTACTGTTCAACGGTCAGTGCGATGGCACCGCCTACCCGGGAGTTAACCACGTTGGTAGGACCTCGGTTAACCAAATCCACTGCCATCTCCCATCATCCCGAATAGCCATCCATCATAGGAATGTCATCTGGCTATTCATCTAGCATATCGCACTTAGATGCATATTAAGGCAATTCGCTGCTACCGAGTACGGAAGTCAGCTTGCTGTCAAAGAATGTGTCAGCAAGCTGACTTATATGGACTTTCAGCCTGCTGCTTTCGACTGAGTCAGCAAACTGATAATTATGTAAAGTCCAGCAGACTGATTATTAACTAAAGTTCAGCAGGCTGAACTTAATTAACTGTTATATTTATATGAATATTATATCGACTAATATACTGATTCATTACATCTGAGCTCGTCACTCAACCCCGCGCCTTAACAGCTCTTCACTGCTCGACTGGGCTCACTCAGTTCTTCACTGAGAGCTTTTCTTGTTAAGACTAATCTTGCTATCAGCAATTCAACAATTGAGACTTTTGAGAACTTGGAAACTAACACAGCACTCACCATTTTAAGTGACCTTCGCACTCTTGTGGCGTTCGACCCAAATCTGTGCTAATCCCCTAACAGATTCTATTATGCAACTCTCTACTTTCTACCAGCGAGGTCCTTTCTTGGGAACTCCTAAGGTCTAATCTTTCTATGATACACTTAGTGTAATGAATCAGTATACTGGTTGACATAATATTCATTTAAATAATATAGTTCAATAAGTTCAGCCTGCTGAACTCTAGTTAACAATCAATCTGCTGGACTTTATACTTAATATCAGTTTAATGACTCAGGCCGGAAGTAGCAGGCAGAGGTCACCTTAAGTCAGCTTGCTGACACATTCTTTGACAGCCAGCTGACTTCCGTACTCGGTAGCAGCGAACTGCCTCCATATGCATCTAAGTGTGGTATGCTAGATGAATGGCCAGATGACATCCCTATGATGGATGGCGATTCGGGATGATGGGAGATGGCGGTGGATTTGGTTAACCGAGGTCCTACCAACGTGGTTAACTCCCGGGTAGGCGGTGCCATCGCACTGACCGTTGAACAGTAAACTCATTCCATGTACATATGCTAGGCATTGCTCTCGAGATCGGCATTCGGAAACGAGGCCAACTCTCTTGTACAGCTCACTGAGAGCGATCCGAATCCAAGGCGAGAAGCCATTGATACGCACTGTCTTCTAACCTTGCCTATGTATGAGTTTACTGATTGTATTATACATGCTAGTTTACTCGCATTTGACTTACGAGTATAATTCACTGCTAGTGTGTTGTCCTTTGCCGTTTAACAGTTTACGATAAATACCATAAAGATTACTCGCTGATACAAAGACCTTTATTAATTGATAATCGCCTATTTGGTAAGTCGATTCATTTTACTTAGGAACAAATCTTCCAGCGTCGGTAGAAGCGTGGCGTCTCGGCTCTTCTATGGCCTTGGGAACTCCTCCTTCTTCATGCTCCTTCTGCTCCTTCAGCTTCCTTTGACAACGATGCAAGCAAGAATGAGGCAGCTTCAGGCAGGACTCGTGCCTTTCACAGGCACCACACATTATCCTCTTTCAAGCATGCCAGTGCTTAGTCACAGTGCTTAGCTTGCATGCCGTCCTTACCTAGCAGCTCTCACACGGCTTAGGAGTTCTCATTCAGCATGCATGCATGCCTTGGGATTGTCGCGCGTGACTTCTTAGCCTTTCAGCTGACAATCATATCTATGTGGCTGGCTGGCGACGTTTAGGATGAATGCTCAAGCCGTGACTAGTCACCTGAGGGTTTTGGCCGAGGTGGCACACAGCTCCTCTGCAACTTCCCTGCTGTACTTGGCTTAGATAGCCAATTGATCAGTACCTTTCCGGGCACTTGCTGGTTCCATACCCCTAGCCTTTCGGCTGACTACTCCGTCCAAATCCCCATCCATCCTTGGGTGTGGGTTTGACGTGTCGTGACCACTTTGACAATGTTAACGACTTTGACATGACCGCTGACTGAGATAACTCGGTCCTTTGGCCGGTGAGTCACCACTGACTTCCTGTACCTGGGCAGCCGTGGCTTGCGCTGTGCGTGCGGCACCGTCAAGTGGATAGCAATTGCGACAGTGCTTGGATAATAATTATTTTCTAGTATACAAGGATATAATTAGTCAACGTCTTCTATAGCATAATCTTTCAACGACTACCTGAGGCAAATTCACCAACGACATCTAGAGTAGAACGCGCCACATTACATTCTAGAATAGCTTAAGTTACACGACCGTTAACCTTTTGTCCGTTAAAGACAATGACTATATAAGTCGTCCAAAACCGTTGTATATTTATTTGATATTCTACAAATAAATTCTTTTTTCCTTCATTGAAACAATCTTCTATTTTCTCGCTTCCGCCATCTTTCCGCACAGCTCAGGTGGGCTGCTTCTCCGACGAACAGCTTCCCCTTTTCAGGTCGAATTCCCCGCTAAAAACCTTCAAAATCGTCGCTGCCCCTCCTGCCTCCTTTCACTCGCCATGCTGCCCACTCGACTAATGCAAGTGTTGGCACCTCTCGCTCTCCAGCGGACGGCCTACACCACGAGCTGCGACGAGGAATTGAACAATTTTACCAAAATTGTTCAAGAGCGTGCGTCCAGCCATGGCACGAAACGCATTGTGGTCAATCTTGGTCGTTACAAGCACGAGAGACATTTAACCGGGGACTGCCGTCAGGACCCGTCACGTGTCCCGACGGGAGAAAACGTGCAAGCGTGTGGCAAAGTACATAAACCGACGTCTGCTCAAGCGTGGGAAGTAAACGTTTCCGGTTACTATGCAACCAAGCATGAACAATTCAACAAGAGCATGCAACTTCCATATCATTGGGCTTTACCAAACATTTAAGTAACAAAAATGAGATTATCATACACAATCTTAAGACAGGGGCACAATTGACCAAAGCTTGTTGTGGTCATGGTTAAAGGAGGCATTGTCAAATATTTACCAATTATTGAATATGAAGGTACTTGCGATGAGGACAGTCTTTGGACAATGCAAAAGACATCAGCACATAGCTTTTATTCCATACCATAAATTGATATTTATTATTTCAATTCATGATTGAAGCCACCAAAAGGGCCAATTCACTTTGCCGACTCGTAATATTGCTCATCCAAATGCTCCTTCTAAGATTAAAATTGGAAAGACGATACAAAAATTGCAAAAAAAAAATAAAATCACATATTTTATCAATATTGACACCATTCGCCACCATTCGCGCTTTCATTGACGTTCATCAACATGTATCTTGATCCTAGTTTTAAAAAAATCACGCATCGGCCAAACTTGCCGTACCAATATTCTGTATCGCATACATATACGCATGAACATTAAACTTGAAAAATAGTGGTCCGTTCTATCCGTTTAATACCAAAATAAGATTTTCTCTTGTACAGGCTGATGGTTGACATACTTCCTTTTTTGACCATCTATTATTGACGCGCTCGTCATGCTCTACCTAACGTGATCTGTTTCAAACTTTTTAAAAGTCACAGTCGCAAACAACTTTCTAACAATTTCACACGCTTGGCGTATTTTGGCGTATTTTACGTACATTTTTGGCACAACCATATATACTTATCCGTACTTATCTCGTGTCGATTGCATCCATATTTTTACATTACGATCTCGATGGAGGTCATTTAAAACGATATGAACTCAAAGGGTGAATAGAAGACTCAAACTTATCATATTTGCCTTAACGATAGTGGCAAAATACGTGAGGTGCTTCATTCTACAAATCACCACTTAAAAAATACCACAAATAATACAATTTGCCAATATCCACTAAACCACTTTTTGCCAATCACATAAAACATAGAGAGCTTACAATACGTTAGAGTACAATGATCAACATATAGAAAGAGAATATAAAGTTATTCGCAATCATACATTCTTTACTCGATTGCAAACTTGCATTCCATACGGAAAATTAATTGAACAAACAAGAGATACATAAGAAAGAAAGTTCACATCCCCATCACACACTCTCCCTCTCCCTTCTTGCCCCCCC
>WELA01002258.1:133221-157001 GCA_009602735.1 Mesotaenium endlicherianum
CCCCCCCCCCCAAGAGAGGAAGGGGGGGAGGAAGGGGGGGGGAGGGAAAGTGAATGACGGGCATTTAAATTGTTTTTTTATGTATTTCTTGTGTGTTAATCTTGTTTGTTAAGCTCTACAACAGCCTTGGACTACAACAGCCTAGCAAAACTTTTGCCTTCGCATTATGGTTCGCGCGTTCGAAGCGCTAGACATCACCTACTCGCTTAGCGCAAGTAATCTGCAGGTTATATGGGGCTTCTCGAGCTCTTATGCTCTCGGAGCTAGCTAGGAGAAGAACACTAACTATAACTCTCGTAAAGGTTGATCACACGTTTATTGTTGACTAGCAAATCCCTGATGTACAATTGGAATTGATATAACTATAGCATTAATCTTGAGAAGACGCTCGAAACCTCTCATTGTTGCTGGGTGGGGCGGGTCATTGAATCTGGGTTGCTATCAATATGCATGAATTCATGTTTGATTTTAGTGGTTCGTGGCTGCTGCCGCTGCGAGGTCGTAAGCCAGGACCTCTACCCTTGGAAACTCACTTGTTTGTGCTTACCTTTTAGTCTCTTCTTTGATGTTCTGGAGCTTGCTTAGCTTCAAACGATTTGATGTTGATTGCGCTTGATAAAAGACAATTCTATGCAACAACCACGGACTCTAGTGTTAGACAATGGACATGGAGGCTGGAGTGCACAAATTAGAAATTGCAATTATATTGAAACTCTTACCCAAGCAGTCATCATTTCCTTTGCGTCCTCCTTTCATGGCCCAGGTAGTACGCTTTCCTCATGATCAACCATGAGGTTTAGGGTGGCTGTCAAGACACCCTATTAGTCAATTACCTCTTGTAATGACTCAATGTATTGTCTTACATATTGATTGGAGTTTAATATTATAGTTATTATGTTTCATCCGTTGAACTGTTGTTTATTTTCAGTCGACTGAACTTTGGGTAATATTTAGTCAAGAGTAGCACGCTGAATTCCAGTTACATCAGCTTATCAACATATTCTTTGACAACCAGCTGACAGCCTTAAGCAAAATTAGCGAGTGGCCAAACACTGCATCTGTTGTCATATGCTAGATGAATGTCCAGATGAAGTTTGAGATGGATGGCGATTCGGCTCCATGGGAGATTGATGTGGATTTGGTTAGCTGATGTCCTACCGACGAGGTCAAGTCTCGGGTAAATGGGGCCATCGCACTTGCGATTGAACAGTAAACTCATTCCATGTACAAATGCTAGGATTGCTATCGAGTTTCGCATCAATAACCAAAGCCAGTTTTTCGTACAGACTACTAAAACTATATCTGAATTGAAGGCTGCAAGCTGTTACTACCCTAATTATGGAATACGTATTTGGAGAATTCGTAAAACAAATACGCATTGCGAGTTTACGTGTAAAAATGAAATCATGTGTGTATTACGTTTTTCCAAGGTTCTCGGAAAAATTGGCAGGGCTGTTAACTTTCAAATTGCTTAGAAACTTCGAGCGCGATTGGTCGCAAATGGTAGAGGACTCAGTTTGCTATGATATAAAGGTGGTGAAAGTAAAAAATTCATTGTTACATATTCAAATCGCCAAATTTTCATTTTCACCTTGTCGAGACGCGTATTTTGCGTATTTTAAAAATACGGGGAAATACGTGGTGTTTTACGTCACTCTCGGACCAATACGCGCGAATCCCATAACTAGGGTAACTACAAATTGCTTACTAACTTTGCTTGTGCATTAGTTCGCCCAATTGTTTACTTGATGCTCGTTACTTGCATTTGACTGGTGAAAGTTACTTGCGCCAGTTGTGTGGTATATTGCTCATAAGTTTACCAAAAACAACCCTGAAGATTACTTCTTGTTATAAACATCTTTCATTAATTGAATTGTTTTTAAGTAAGTCATTTCACCTTTATGTCGACCTCGATGAAATCGGCATAGACAAAAGCATCAGACTTAAACTATGAGTAGGTTGGTGATGCATGTAGTATAATATGTTACATATATGATTTGACTATGTCTTAGGCGATTGACGAATCAATTTGACAATTTTGGTTTGCCTTGATCCTAGCAATGTGGTTAATTCTCAAGTAGGCAATGCCATTGTTTTGCTGTTGAATAGTAAATAAATTCCACGTACATAACTTTCAAGAAACCGTCTCTCCTCCAAGAAGCTCCCACTTGTGTTCAAACATCCTTTTTTTAAAGCTTATATATTAAATTTTTCCAAGTACTTATCTATCTGTTACACTACACCAAACGTTCACAGATAGCACACTCAAATGACCTTCTCAAAGTACTCCTTGCAGATGAAGTAACCTATGACTTTGCTTACCACTTGCGTAATTCTTTAAGTGACTGGAAATCGACCAAGAAGACGTCGGATTGCTTTGCACTGATAAGCGTGTCATCTACATGCATACGCACGCTATAGTCCCTTATACTAATCACTTTAAATTGAGGGAGCTATGCAACCCATTGATTGATGTAACTATCCATATATATTTGCTAATCATGGAAATCTACATACAACGGGTGGGTAAAAACCATCTCTAATAAGAGGAATAGCCCACATCTTATGACCTGTACATGTGAAAAGAATACTGGAAGTTTAGACTGGACGCTACTGGGCAGCTGTACAATCAATCACAAAGTGAATAATACGCTATGAAACCTAGGACTAGGAGCACGGATAAGCAAGCTACGACTAAGACAAGTGAGCTTTATTGAATTGATATTATTGATAGTGTAAATTCATGTAAATATAATAATTTATTAAAGTTTAATTAGCTAAAATTTAAGTAATAGTAAGTCTGTTGGACTTTTAGAAATGTTGAATCTCTTGGATGGGTAGGACAGAGGATGGAGAAGTAGGAATCGTGAGGAACCCGGTAGGACAGAGCGCTTTGGTAGGAGTTTTGGCCCGCAAAAACAATCACTATTCCAAGCACGCGGAAGAGGGCCTCATAAATTCTAGTTGGATCCTCGAAAAAGTCAACATGCGAATAAAAAAAGTCCTACCCAATCCGGGAATCCATGCAGTATAACGACTCAGCCAAGAGCAGCAGTCTAGTATTGGTCAGCTATTGGCTGAAGTCTACTATTGATCAGCTTGCTGACACATTCTTTGACTGTCGTACTCGGTATTAGTGAACTGCCTAGTTGTGCATCTAAGAGTGATATGCTAGATGAGTGGCTAGATGACACCCTTGGGGTGGATGGCGATGCGGGACGATGGCAGATTGCTATGGCTTTAGTTGACCGAGGTCCTACCGACGTGGTTAACTCCCGATTAGGCGATGCCATCGCACTTGCCGTTAAACAGTAAACTCATTCCATGTACATAGGTTAGGTCATGCTCTCGAGTTCGGCATTAAAAAACGAGGCCAACTCTCTTGCACCGCTTACTGGGACTTGGGAGAGATTCGAATCCAAGGCAAGAAGCCATTGATACGACTGTCTTCTAACCTTGCTTATGTGGGAATTTACTGATTGCATGATTGATGCTCGTTTACTTGCATTCGGTCGGTGAGTATTGTAAAGCTAGTTGTGGAGCCTTAAGCTGATCACTAAGTAAGCAGGACACACCCTAAAGATTACTTGTTGATATAAAGATCTTTAATTTTGTTGTTAATCGCCTATTGGTAAGTCGATTCCTTTCATGAGTTAATAATGTGAGAAGAATGTCCTTAGGTGGGTTAGCGATGTTATGGCGGGCTTCGGGTCTGAGAGACTACCTACGAACGGATCCGTCGCGAATGAGGCTATTGTGACGCCTCACTAGAAAGAGTGAGGTAGCAAACAAGCACGATCGCATAAGGAGGCCGTGAATAAGGTCTCAAGGAAAGTCATTATTGAATATAGAAGCATGAATTGACACACAAACGCTAACACATTAAAAGTGTTACTTCGCTACCTAAATAGCATGGCCACGGTCCAGCCCAACGCAAACATGGAAACAAACAAACCTACCTAATTGAGTGACACGCTAATGCATCATATCAACAAAGGGTGACTCACTGACTAGAAATGTAATGATCGACATAAATTGAATTGGGACGTGCAAACCGATACGACCACTCCACTCTTACAAATGAACTCGTACACTCCCTAAACCCCTAGCAATCTCGTGGGCATACCCGGCGGGATTGCCTAAAGTACATAACGTCCAAGTAATGGGCGACTCCAGCTCCCATTTGGTACCAGCGCCAAGTGTGAATAGATACTTCAGTGACTTGGTTCATGTCCTTTGAACCTTCTGAGGCATTTTCGAAGTTAGAGGAAGGACCTAGAAAAACTCCATGTGGAAAAAGTCAAATGTGCCATTTTTAGGTCAAAAGGACATGTGTACATTATTCTAGAAAGAGGTGGCAAGTTTTGGGATGTGTTGGGTGCCAACACATCAACATGCACATTCCTAAAAATTATTTATGTAGCAAGTATATAAACAAGAGCTAGAACGTAGAGACATTCCAGAATTACTCTTGTACGTGCCAAATTCCAGAAATACATTAACTTTCAAGAAGTCATCTCTCTATCAAGAAGCTACCACTTGTGTTCGAAGATCCTTGTCTTGAATAGATAAAGTATTCTATTTTACTAAGTACTTTATCTATCTGTTTCAGTACAGAAGGTGAGGGGAATGGGCTGAATCAAGGCAGAACCTCACAGCTGCTCAACAGCAAAACCTCGTGAGCGATAGGTCCACGTTTTTGCTGTAGCCGTTTGTGAGCTAGGTCGTCCTCACCTACCACCCTAACCCGACTACCACTGACCTATCAGCACTTACCACCATTGACCACTCTGACCAGAAACACACACAGAGAGGACCTGACAGCATCAAGTACGACAAAGAGAGGAGAGAGAGAGAGAGAGAGAGAGAGAGAGAGAGAGAGAGAGAGAGAGAGAGAGAGAGAGAGAGAGAGAGNGAGAGAGAGAGAGAGAGAGAGAGAGAGATTATGGAAGAGGGAAAGTGTGTGACGGGGATGTGAACACAATTCTGTATGGGTTTTTTTTGTGTTTTTGTATTCATTGCGAGTTTGCAAGTGAGTTGAGAATGCATGGTCACGAATAAGTTTCGTTTTCTAATTCATATGTTGATATTTGTACCTTAACATAAAATAAGCTCTCTATGTTTTCTATAATTGGGAGAAAGTGGTGTAATTAATATTGACGATTCATATTTTGTGAAATGTGGTGATTTGTAAAATGAATCACATCACATATTTTGCCATTATAGTAGAGGATAATGTGATTTTGGGTGATCCATTCACCAGTTTGAGTTGATTGTCGTTTTGGACAACCTGAACTGAGATATATGTTGATGAACGTCGATGAAATTGCAAATGGTGGCGTCAATATTAACAGAATACGTAATTTATATTTTTTTTACAATTCTTGTAGTATCTTTCGAAGCTTAAACATAAAAAGTGCATTTGGATAATCAATGTTATGGGTTGGCAAAGTAAAGTGGCCCTTTTGGTGGCTTCAACAATTAACCGAGATATTAAATATCTGTTCATAGTATGGAAGAAAGTCTTAGGTGCTGATGTCCTTTCCAGTGTCTAATTAGTGTTCTCTCCGCAAGTACTAGGATCTTTAACAATTGGAAATTTTTTGGCATCGCCTCCTTCAACAATGACCACAAGTAGTTTTGGTCAATTATGCTCCTGCCTTAGATTGAGTATGATAATCTCTTTTTTATATCATTTTTCAGTACATTGATATGGAAGGTTTATATGCACTGTTATAAAATTCATGCTTGGTTGCATATTAATAGGAAATTTGTAATTTCCACGCTTGAGCGGACGTCAATCTCTGGACTTTGCTACACGCTTCAGATGATGTGTAACGCACTTGCACGTTTTCTCCCGTCGGGACACCTAACGGGTCCTGACGGCAGTCCCCGGTTAATTGTCTCTCGTGCTTTTAACGACCACAATTGACCTTGATGCCTTTCGTGCCACGGCTGGACGCACGTTTTTGAACAATTTTGGTCAAATCGATCAATTGCTCGTAGCAGCTCGTGGTGTAAGCCGTCCCCTGGAGAGCAAGAGGTGCGAACGCTTGCATGAGTCGAGTGGGCAGCATGGCGAGTGGAAGGAGGCAGGAGGGCAGCTCAGGTGGGCTGCATTTCTGACGAACCGCTTCCCTTTTTCAGGTCGAATCCCCCGCTAAAAACCTTCAAAATCGTTGTTGCCCCTCCTACCTCCTTCCCAGCTCCTTCCACTCGCCATGCTGCCCACTCGATTCATGAAAGCGTTCGCAACTCTCGCTCTCCAGCGGACGGCTTACACCACGAGCTGCTACGAGCAATTGACCGATTTGACCAAAATTGTTCAAAAGCGTGCGTCCAGCCGTGGCACGAAAGGCATCGAGGTCTATCTTGGTCGTTACAAGCACGAGAGACATTTAACCGGGAACTGCCGTCAGGACCCGTCACGTGTCCCGACGGGAGAAAACGTGCAAGCGTGTGGCAAAGTACATGAACCGACGTCTGCCCAAGCGTGGGAAGTATACATTTCCGCATGAACAATTCAACAAGAGCATGCAACTTCCATATCATTGGGCTTTCCCAAACATTTAAGAAATACAAATGAGATTATCATACACAATCTTAAGACAGGGGCACAATTGACCAGAGCTTGTTGTGGTCATGGTTAAAGGAGGCAATGTCAAATTTTTACCAGTTATTGAATATGAAGGTACTTGCGATGAGGACAGTAATTGGACAATGCAAGGGACATCAGCACGTAATTTTTTTTCCATACCATGAATTGATATTTATTACTTCAATTCATGATTGAAGCCACCAAAAGGGCCAATTCACTTTGCCGACTCGTAATATTGCTCCTCCAAATGCTCCTTCTAAGATTAAAATGGGAAAGAAGATACAAAAATTGCAAAAAAATAACAAATCACATATTTTGTCAATATTGACACCATTCGCCACCATTCGCGCTTTCATTGACGTTCATCAACATGTATCTCGATCCTAGTTTTAAAATACTCACGCATCGACCTAACTTGCCGTACCAATATTCTGTATCGCATACATATACGTATCAAATTTAAACTTGAAAAATAGTGGTCCGTTCTATCCGTTTAATACCAAAATAAGATTTTCTCTTGTACAGGCTGATGGTTGACATACGTTCTTTTTGACCATCTGTTCTTGACGCGCTTGTCATGCTCTACCTAGCCTGATCTCTAAAATTAACAATTTGAAACTTTCCAAAAGTTACAGCTGCAAACAACTTTTTAACAATTTCACACGCTTGGCGTATTTTGGCGTATTTTACGTACAGTTTTAGCACAACCATGTATACTCATCCATACTTATCCTGTATAGGTCGTATCCATATATTAAAATTACAATCTCAATGGAGGTCATTTAAAACAATATCAACTCAAAGTGGTGAATAGATGACTCAAACTTATGACATTAGCCTCTACTATAGTGGCAAAGTATGTGAGGTGCTTCATTCCACTCATCACCACCTAATAAACACCACAAAAAATACGATTCGCCAATATCCACTAAATCACTTTTTGCCAATCACATAAAACATAGAGAGCTTAATAAATGCTAGATTACAATGATCTACATATTAAAAAGAGAATGAAAGATATTCGCCATCATACATTCTCAACCCGATTGCAAACTTGCATTATGTACAAAAAAACTACTAGAACACACAAAAGATACATTAAAAAAAACTGTCCACATCCCCATCACACACTCTCCCTCTCCCATCCTGCCCCCTCTATCTCTCTCTCTCTCTCTTTCTCTCTCTCTCTCTCTCTCTCTCTCTCTATCTATATATCTTCTCTCTCTCTCTATCTATCTTCTCTCTCTCTCTCTCTCTATATATATATAGATATATATATATCTCTCTCTCCCTCTCTCTCTCTCTCTCTCTCTCTCTCTCTCTCTCTCTCCCCCCCAAGAGAGGAGGGGGGGGAGGAGGGGGGGGGAGGGAAAGTGAATGACGAGTATTTGATAACTATTTTTTATGTATTTCTTGTGTGTTAATCTTGTTTGATAAGCTCTACACCAGCCTTGGACCATCCTAGCAAAACTTGTGCCTTCGCACTATGGTGCGCGCGTTTGAAGCGTTCGACGTCACCTTCTCGCTAGCATACGTTTTCTGCAGGCTATATGCGGCTTCTCAAGCTCTTACGCTCTCAGAGCTAGCTTGGATAAGAACACTAACTATAAATCTTGTAATGTTTGATCACACGTTTACTTCTGTTGACTAGCAAATCCTTGATGTACAATTGGAATTGGTATAGTTATAGCATTAATCTTTAAGAAGACGCTCGGAAGCTCTCATTGTTGCAGGGTGGGCCGGGTTATTGAATGTGGGTTTCCATCAGTATGCATGAGTTTATGTATAATTTTAGTGGGTCGTGTGCGATGAATCAGTATATTGGTAGATATAATATTCATTTAAATATAATTGCTAGTTAAATTCACCCAGGTGAACTTTAGTTAATAGTTAGTCTGCTGGAAATATTAACATTATCTGTCTAATGACTCAGCCGGGAGAAGCAGGCTAAAGTCAACTTAGGTCAGCTTGCTGACACATTCTTTGATAGCCAGCTGACTTAAGTACTCGGTAGCAGCAAACCGCCTAGATATGCATCTAAGTGTGGTATGCTTGATGAATGGCCGAATGACATCCTTAGGATGGATGGCAATTCGGGACGATGGAAGATGGGGGTGGATTTGGTTAACCGAGGTCCTACCAACGTGGTTACCTCCCGGGTAGGCGGTGCCATCGCACTTGCCATTGAACAGTAAAATCATTCCATGTACATAGGCTAGGTATTGCTCTTGAGTTCGGCATTTGGAAACTCTCTTGGACAGCTTACTGAGAGGTATCTGAATCCAAGGCAAGAAGCCATTGATATGCACTGTCTTCTAGCCTTGCTTATGTATGAGTTTTCGATTGCATTATTGATGCTAGATTACTTGCATTTGACTTGCGAATATTGCCCACTGCTAGTGTGTTGTCTATTGCCGTTTAATCAATTAACAGAAACTACCATAAAGATTACTCGCTAATATAAAGATTTTTATTAATTGCTAATCGCCTATTTGGTAAGTCAATTCATTTCATCGTGGCTGCTGCTGCTGCCAAGGCTTAAGCCAGGACCTCTACCTTTGGAAACTCACTTATTCGTGATTACTCTTTAGTCTCTTCTTTTATGTTCCGGAGCTTGCTTAGCTTCAAACGGTGTGATGTTGATTGTGCCTGATAAAAGACAACTCCATGCAACAACCACGGACTCTAGTGTTAGACAATGGACATGGAGGCTGGAGTGCGCAAATTACAAGTTGCCATTGTATTGAAAATCTTACCCAAGCAATTTTAATTTCCCTTGCGTCCTTCTTTCATGCTCGGGCAGCACGCTTTCCTCATGATCAGTCGTGAGGTTCAAGGCGGCTGTCAAGACACCCTATTAGTCAATCACTTGCATTTGACTTGTGAAAATTACTTGCGCCGGTTGTGTGGTATATTGCTCATAAGTTCACCAAAAAACACCATGAAATTTACTTCTTGTCATAAACATCCTTCATTAATTTTTGATCGCTTTTAAGTAAGTCAATTCATTTCACCTTTCAGTCGACCTCCACGAAATCGGCATAGACAAAAGCATCAGACTTAGACTATGAGTAGGTTGGTGATGCATGTAGTTTAATATATATCATTTTTAGTTTGACTATGTCTTAGGCAATTGACGAATCAATTTGACAATTTTGATTTGCCCAGATCCTAGCAATGTGGTTAATTCTCAAGTAGGCAATGCCACTGTGTTGCTGTCAAACAGTAAACAAATTTCATGTACATAACTTTCAAGAAACCATCTCTCTTCCAAGAAGCTCCCACTTGTGTTCAAACCTCCTTCTTTTGAAAAACTTATGCATTCTATTTTACTTAGTACTTTATTTATTTGTTAAATAACACCAAACGCTCACATATAGCACACTTGTATGACCTTCTCAAAGTACTCCTTGCAAATGAAGGTAATCTATGACTTTGCTTACCACTTGCAAAAATATTCAAGTGACTGGAAATCGACCAAGAAGACATCGGATTGCTTTGCATTGATAAGAGTGTGATCTACATGCATACGCTTGCTATAGTTTCTTATACTAATCACTTTAAATTAAGGGAGCTATGCAAAACGCAACTCATTGATTGATGTACCTATCCATATATATTCACCAATCATGGAAATCTACATAAAACTGGTGGGTAAAACCATGTCTAACAAAAAGGAAAAGCTCATAGCTGATGACCTGTACATGTGAAAAGACTACTAGAAGTTCGGACTGGACGCTACTGGGCAGCTGTACAAATAATCACTCTTACATAAGCAAGGTTAGAAGACAGTGCGTATCAATGGCTTCTTGCCTTGGATTCAGATCTCTCTCAGTAAGCTGTACAAGAGAGTTGGCCTCGTTTTTGAATGCCGAACTCGAGAGCAATGCCTAGCATATGTACATGGAATGAGTTTACTGTTCAACGGCCAGTGCGATGGCACCGCCTACCCGAGAGTTAACCACGTTGGTAGGACCTCGGTTAACCAAATCCACCGCCATCTCCCATCATCCCGAATTGCCATCCATCATAGGGATGTCATCTGGCCATTCATCTAGCCTATCACACTTAGATGCATATCGAGGCAGTTTGCTGCTACCGAGTACGGAAGTCAGCTGGCTGTCAAAGAATGTGTCAACAAGCTGACTTAAGTTGACTTCAGCCTGCTGCTTCCAGCTGAGTCATTAAACTGATATTATATATGAAATCCAGCAGACTGATCATTAACTAAAGTTCAGCAGGTTAAACTTATTTAACTATTATATTTTAATTAATTTTATATCTAATAATATACTGATTCATTACAACCCCTCCAACTTCATTTGTTGTCGCCTCGACAACATTAAACTGCAGAAGTCTTAAATACTGACTGCCTCTTTAGCCTGTCACGTAGGGGGCCGTTCTGGGGCTCCAGGATCAGGAGACTGAGATCTGGACCTAGATCTGGACAGCCCTCTAGGTCTGTCAGTTGGCCTTTTAAAGAACCCCGTTTGCTCTACAGTTGGACCTCGAGGAGAACAAAGGATGGTAGCCTGCTCTTCACCCACTTGGATGTTGATCCCCACATAGACAGGCATTCCAGTAGGATGCTGAAATACATTGGCAAGAGGTACATGTCCCTGAGCGAAGGGGGAGGCCGGCATACCTCTGACCCACCCGCGTGTCCCTCTTCTGGCACCCCTGTCCCCTGGGGATTTTTGTCTGTGTCTGCTGCCAAGTACAGCAGGTGGGCTGGGGGAGCGAATGCGGGGTCCAGTTGCCTCCATGACCGGGATCACGTTCCATATACCTGATCTAGGTTCCTTAGGAAGTGCCCCTGCCTGCTCCTGGGTCTCCTGAGTACCAGCTCCTGATGCTTCTCCTCTGCCTTGTTCTTCTTCCTCCTCCTCCTCATCCTCCTCCTTCAAAAGAGTTGCAGTCTCGTCCACTAAGTCGTCCTGCTCCTTGGTAGACATGGAGTAGTCTACTGACCTCCCTTTCTTAGGGCGCGCTGGAGGTTGCTTGGCCTTTAGCCTGCTGATATCTATTCGGCCTGCATTCTTCGCCCATTTGACGAAGGCATGCTTTCCCTTAGAGAAGCAGTCTCTCCCCCTCCTCCTGTGCTCTTTGGTCTCTGCATTCATATTGCTCAGGCAGCCATTCAGCCTGGGGTCCCAAGGGGCAATGTGAGGTGGTAGGATGAGGTAGCCGTCTAGGCCATAGTGGAAATCGTCTGGTTGGGCTCGGTCACACTCCTGCTTTTTGTTTGTGACGGTCATCCACCTCAAGTCTGTTGGCTGCTGGTAGTACTGGGGTCCATGCTCAGCCTTTCTCAGACATGGGAACCAGTGGGGAGACAACATCTGCTGTCCTGCTTCCTTGGCCAAGTACTCCCAGCTCCTTCTCTCAACTTCGTTGTAAGCTGGCAATAATGTGAGGTAAAATACCGTATCCTTAAAGCTATCGGGCCGCATGCTCACCATCTTGATGAGTCTCTGATCTCCCACTATTCCCGGTATTGGGACTGGCTTGTTCTCTGAATCATCAGCAAGGTACCGAGCCTGCTCTGCTGTATAGCCCACCATCTTGGCATAATCCTCGTAGAGGACCACACCAGTGTGTGTCTCAATGTACCTATCCAGTGCTGCAGCTCCTTCCCTCTGTAGCAGTGTTGTCTGTTCTCGCTTGTTGATCTCCTGGGCTGCCAGCAATGCTTCCTTCAGGTTATCAAAGTTTTGGCCACCCACCACAGTTTACCTGTAAGTGGCCAAGCTCTTCTGCCTGTCCGCTACAGCCTTTTTCCTTCTCTCCTCCTCTGCCGCTGCCGCTTCGTCTTGTTGTTTCTTCTGTCTCTCCTCCTCAGCCTTCCTGAGGTTTTTCGCTTCCTGATCTTTCTTCCTTTGTGCTTCTTCTGCCGCCTCTTGTTGTTTGCGGACCCTTTCTTGTTCTCTCTTGGTGAGGGACGTCGCCGCCAGCTCCTTGTAGTATTGCTCCATTGTCCTCCTGGCCTCTTCGGCCTTGCGCTTTCTGTCCTCCTTTTGTGTGGTGGGAGCCATTCTGCACATACAACTAGGGCACAAGTTAGTAGGATATCGACCTTTGTCATAGGAGTTGTAGGAAGGGAGTAAGTTCGTATTAGTATGGTATGTTCGTTCCTGTTTACCTCACAGGGTGATTGCTAGGAGTTGACGTAGTTGTGGTGCGCTAGACATAGACGTATGAATGTGTTTTCAGGTGTGTTATGTGATGTATTGCTGTGCGAGGCCCCTGTTTCCTTCAGCCAAAGGTGCTTTATGTGGGTCAGGCTGTCCCCTCTGTCACTATGCTCACACTTAGGATTCACATAACCGTCCCTTTCTCGCTCTCGCACACTAACTGTCATATACTTTCCCCTCCAACTTAAATGGAGACAGGACCTCCTGTCACCTGCCCTTGTCAACTGAAATGTCTGTTAGGGAGGTGCTTCAGCCGCCCGAAGGTGGAATCGTTTCAACGCCCCTTTGGCATTAGTCAGATGGTCTTTAAATTCCCAAGTGTCCCCAGAGGCATCGTAACCCTTCCATCGAATGAGGTACTTCATGACATATTTAGACGATCGACGAACCAAAGACGATCGACCCAGACAGGGCCAAGCTTTTTCTTGACCACACCAGGGAGGTACAGGTGCTGAGAATGCAGTTTGACTATATCGCCCTTAGAAAATGTCAGCTCCCAACGGTGTTGATTGGCGTATTTTTGTTGGTTTTCTTGGGCTTTGTGCAGGGAATGTTGGACTTCTGACAGGGTGTCAGCAAACTCCTGAGTTAACTGGAGGGAAACGGGATTGTCAATCCCTTCAAAGTGAGTTAAAGACTCCCCTAGCACATCTAAAGGAGACTTAGGGACTCTACCCAGGCTGAGTTCAAAAGGAGTCTTGCCCGTTGATGCGTGCACCGCACTGTTGACCGCAAACTGAATTTGAGGCAACAAGTCATCCCAATTATCTTGTTTTTGGTTGATATATGCTCTCAGCACCTCTTGCAGAACTCGGTTAGTTCTTTCAGTCTACCCATCATTCTGAGGGTGGTTAGCTGTGCTGAGCAGTTTTTTGACTCCCATTAACTCCATGTCATGATTTATTGAGTCGAGGTTGCCGCACGAACCCGAGCTACAAGCGTGTGAGCGATCAACCTCGAACGGGCACTTGCCTCTTTGCATTTGTGTGATTTAGTTTATTAAGTTGCTATGCTCGCATGCCTAGGGGATAGATGCCACGTGACAAGTCAACACTTGTCACGTGCGCCAGACCTACTAGACGCACCAGAGGCACGGGTCGAATACCCGTCCAAAACTGGACGGTGGCACTTGACTTGTTTTCATAGCCACTACAGGCCGCAGGGACCCAAGCGACAGCCCGAAGCAAAGGCGACAAGGGTCGAGGGGGGCCACGTGGAGCCACCGGAAGGTGGCGGGCTTCTGCGCTTGGCCCAGGCGCACCCGGCAGCCAGCCCGAGCACTTAATTGTGCTCGGCGCCAAGCGACGGGAGCCACCAAGGCCACGTGGCGCCACCGGAAGGTGGCGGGCACCTTCAAGTGGCCCAGGGGCACTTAAATGCCCGTCACTCGGGCCCAGGCACTCTTAAGTGCCCGACACCCAAGTGGCGAGGCCACCAAGGGCACCCAGGGCCACCGACCGACAGCTGCAGCCCGTCGATTGGCCCATGCGCATTCGACCAAGATGTGCTCAGCCGACAGGAACCGTCACAGCCTGCAGGAGTACCACAGCTTAGCGGGAAACCGTCCGATTGCACAAACATAAGTGTGCAAGCTTGTCTTACAAGCTTAGCATGTGCTAAAGTGAGCTTGACCTATCACAAGCATTTAGCATATTCTAGCATCTCGTTTTTGATTGGATTGAATAGTAACTAGCCTATTGGAGCGCTAGCACAATAGGTATATATGTGTGTATGCAAAGGTAGATCTAAGATAAAGACTACATGCATTGCATCCGCGCCTAACCCGCCAGGTTTCCAGGAGTAAAAGTACTAGAGATGTCCCTAGAAGAGACATCTTTTAGAAGTCCATTATGCCAGGTGTAAGTAACAGAGATTATCAGTAAAGCTTACACTTTTATCTCTTGTGTTTTCAGGACCACTTAGTGACTCTCTTGTGAAGAGCAAGCCCTCCAGGCTTCCAGTCACTTGAAGAACTTCACAAGTGGTGAGCAAAGTCACAGCTTAAGCCCTTGCCATAGGACTACTCTGAAGATCATGATGTGCTTCCAGTGATCTTTTGGGCCATACTTCATTAGTTGTTTTCCTACCAGATTACAGTCTTGAGGTGCTCACTCTGGATAGTACACTTCCCTTAATTATAACATTTGACGCTTGACTCCCTTTTATAAAGCCCCCTGTATTGTAAACTTCATTGCAGCAAAGCCTGCTTGCTTATTATGCATTGCTTGTGTCGATAGTACGCACCCGACCTCCAAGCGCACGACATCCATTAAAACTCTCCAGAACTTAGAGGTAAATTTTGAGTCTCTGTCTGAGATGATATTAGAAGGGAGCCCATGTTGGCATACTACATGGTTGTAGAACTGTCTCGCTGTTTCGAGTGCAGTTACTTTGACAGTTGTGGGGATAAAAATGACCATTTTTGTTAGTTTATCCACGACTACCAGTATGGAATCATGCCCATTGGCGGTTCTTGGTAGTGTGACCACCCAGTCCATGGATATAGTTTCCCAGCGTCCAGCTGGGATGGGAAGTGGTTGCAAGAGACCTCTCGGTGGTGTGTGCCTAGACTTATTTCTTTGACACTGATCACGGGATTTCATATATTTCAAGACCTCCCGGGGCAACCCCTCCCAATGATAATGTTTTGCCAGTTTGCCAACAGTTTTGGCCTGCCCCAAATGCCCACCCAGTAAACTGTCACGCGCTTGACTCAGTAAGAGAGACCTTATTTCCAAATAATTAGGAAGGACCAGCTTCAGCCTGCCTAAAGTGGTTTCAGTCACCCAGACCCCTCCCTTAAGCCGGTACCCGAGTGCAGTAGCACAACACACACCAGTAGTGGGGCTGGGCTCAAATGTTGGGTCCGAAAGGTAGGCTTTTCTAAGTTGTTCAAGGAAGGACTTTTTCACCTTTAGTGAAGTGAGTGTACACAAGACTTTATCTACAGCATGCTGACTAAAGTTCCTTTCTTGCAAGTCAAGTCTTCTAGAGAGTGCATCAGCAGGATTCAACTTCCCTGGTTTGTAGTCGATCTGGACTTGGAACTGCTCCAGCACCTGGCTCCAGCGGTTCTCCCTCCTCGACAGCTTGGACTTCTTCTGAAAGTGAGTCAGAGCTAGATGATCTGTAATCACCTTGAAAACTTTACCATGTAAGTATGCTCTCCACTCTTTGAGCACATGAATGATAGCTAGTAGCTCTTTATCATGCACTGAGTAATTAATCTCAGCTGGATTAAATTTCATAGACTCGTACACCATTGGGTGCCACTCCCGCCGTACCTTACCATCCTTTGTGGTTTTGTCAGCAGGCTGCAACAAAATAGCACCCATGGCAAAGTCAGAGGCATCAGTGACCACCTGCACTGGTTTGCTGGGGTCATACACGGCTTGTACTGGGGCAGAACAAAGGGCATCTTTAAGGGTCTGGAAGGCAGCCTGCTGCTCTTCCCCCCACACATACTCGATGTCTTTCTTAGTAAGGTCAGTCAGTTTACTGGCCTTTGTGGAATAATTCTCAATAAATCTCCTATAGTAGTTAGCCAACCCGAGGAAGGATCTAACTTCAGAGACAGACTGTAGTACTGGCCAGTCCCTTATGGTCTGGACTTTCTTAAAATCCACACTGATGCCTTCTTTACTGACAACGTGGGCTAAGAATTCAATACTTTCCTTAAAGAAATCACACTTGCTTATTATAGCATATAACTGATTTTTTCTCAAAATCTCCATGACTGTCTTTAAGTGTTTAGCGTGTTGAGCTTCATCTCTAGAGAAAATTAAAATATCATCCAGGAAAACTTGCACAAATTTATCCAAATACGGCCTGAAAATGTCATTCGTAGCACCCATGATGGTCGCAGGAGCATTAGTCAGTCCAAATGGCATCACGTTGAACTCATAGTGTCCATAACGTGTGCGGAAGGCAGGCATGTGTTCATCCCCCTCAGCAATTCTAATTTGATGATAACCACTCTTGAGATCTATTTTACTTTAACACCCTAGCACCCGATAGGGTATCAAGCAAGTCCTTGATTCTTGGTAAAGCATACTTGTTCTTTACTGTAATCTTGTTCAGGGCTCTGTAATCCACACACATCCGCATACTGCCATCCTTTTTTTAAACAAATAGGATGGGTGCGCCGTAAGGTGATTTACTGGGGGAAATATAACCATTTTCCTCAAGCTCTGCAATCTGTGTTTTCAACTCCTCGCTCTCCACATAAGACAAGCCGTAAGTGCGTTGCCATGGTGGCTAACTCCCAGGTAATAAATCAATCCTATGATCTACTTCCCTCTTAGGTGGTAGTCTCGGAGGCATATTAAAAACTTCCGTGTACTGAGCAACAATCTTTGCAGCAGTAGGGTGCTCCGGAGGGCTTACCTTTTTCTCAACCACTTCTTCAGGTTGAGGAGGTACCTCTCTTAGCAGCAGACAGAACATTCTGTCTTCCTTCTGGTTCCAGCTTTTGACGAACTCCATTGCATTCAGCAACTTGCATCCTTCTGGAAGCCTCTTCTTTTCCTTCATTTGCCATCCACACAGGACAAGAGGAAGAGCACTGGTGGGTGCCAAGTCAGTCTGCCCATCACTGGCTCCTCTCACTTTAACTGTACCTCTGCTCCAACACACTTCAGCTTGATGTCTATTAAGCCAGGACCTGCCTAGCACGAGATCATAAAAGCCAGTGTTGAGTACCTCAAATGTAAGCGTTTCAGTTAGAACTGCAATGCCAGAACCTAACTGGACCTCAATAGGCTTGGTTATAACTCCTCCCGGAATACTTGAGGCATCTCCAAGGAATATTTTTCTATTTGCTTGGGTGACAGTAGGCAGCCTTAGCCGCTTAACTAAGTCCTTATGGATAAAAGTATGTGACGCCCCTCCGTCAACAAATGCCCTCACCTTCCTACCTGCAATCATGCAATGCAGTAGGATAGGGGGGACTGTCTTTTCCTGACTTTCGCATTGTTCTCCTGACGTAGCGAAGAAATGTTGGACATCAGGTGGAACAAGAGCATCCAGAGTGTGCACTCTCTGGATGTCTATATTGCTGATGGTCTCCTTTATCTGGTTGTCAGGCATGCATAGTGAATCCAGTTCAGCAGGACCCATAATACCTGCTACGAGGGCAGCTAGTGACGACTCACTATCTCTAGCATCCTCACAGTCAATAGACTGGATTACTGACTGTTGCTGTCTTCTAAAGGCTGGTCTTTTCTATCGACCTTCGGAAGATGTTTGACTGGACACTGTTCTCTGTAGTGGCCCAATTGCTGACAATGGTAGCAAATGGATTTTGATGAGGCTGGTCTCGGCTTAGTCCTACCGCCACCTCTTCCATGGCCACCTCGAGAGTAACCACCTCTCCCCCTAGATTGCATAGCATTATACTCATACTCGTACTCATCACCCTGATCATCCTCAGCCTGGTCTCCTCCAATTGCATTGTAGGAACCGTGGGGCTTTTTTACAATCTTAGACACCAAAGCTTTACTCTGGCGCTTGTGATTGAACTGTAACGATTTGAGCTTTTTAGGCGTATCTGGGACTTTTTCCCAATCACCTAAAATACGTTATACTATTTATCATAAGTTAATTGATAAAGAATTGCATCACATTGAATTATTCGCCACACACGTGTGCGATGAATTCCCGGTCGATTGGCGAAACGACCGAGATCCTATTGCAAAAAGCGTCGTAACGTAATTCGACTAGTTCGCAAAAGTACGACATAATTATTCATAAAGCTACTTTGAATAATTATGAGATGATAATTTAATTAATCATTGTTTGATTAAGTTATGTTGACTGTCATTATTACGAATAATGGACAATCACAGGTTTCGGATTACGACTAGTCGTAATACGAAGAAACTAATACGAACAAACAGTCGTAATCATTAATACGAACAAACAGTCGTAAAGTCAAGCGAAACGAAATATGCGAAGTCGCTCTGCATCCGAGCGACTATCGTTTGAAACGTTCACACCTAACCGATTGGCCAAAGTAGCTTTTTAAACTACCGGTTCATGACCAAAGCATGTGTACGCGACTCCGTGATCAATCGCGACTTTTTCGGAAAGTCGCGAGAACGCGAAAACGCCCGTTTGGCGCGAAACGATTTTTCGGAACCCGTCGAAAAGTCTCCAAACGGCCAACTGCGCGTTTCGAGCATTCGGCCGAATGGTACACGTCCCTTCGACCGTTTTCGTTGAACATGAACCAGTGCCCTAGGTGGTGACTCGAAGCACTCCAGTGCCTCATGTTGTGCAGGTATTTATACCTGCAGAGTCATTGTGAGTGCAACTCTCACAAGCACACATTCTACGTTAGTTTTCACTTTCGCTCTTTCGAGTATTCGTCAATTTCCACAAGTATACAGGATTTCCTTCCACTTGAATTAAATATTCCTTGAATACCGAGGAAAGATCCTCTCGAAAAGCAGAAACGTCACATGAACTGCTGCTGATCCCAAGCATCAGCATCCTGGATCAAGTCAGCGAGTTTCTCATACTTCTTCTCAGCAAAATGACCAGAGACTTTGGATTTCAAGCCATACCTGAAGTATGCTATCCTATACCGTTCTGGCAAGTCTAACAGCTTCATCATGTTGTCTTGGAACTTTTGAGCAAACTCAGCATCTGAAGTGGTCTGCTTCAGTGTCAGGGAGATCATTGCATAGATAGCTTTCTCCTGCTAGTTGATGACATCAAACTTCTCATGCAACTTCTCCACAAACTCTACCCACGTAGGGTCACCGAGTTGCTGAGTTTTACGCTCTCTTTTCTAGTATAACCACCAGTCTGCGGCACTGCCTTTCAGTAGCGCACCGGTGTGCCTGACCTTCTCGTAATCTTGCAGTTCTGGGTAGTTCTCCAGCCACTGCTCAACATCCGCGAGAAACTTGATCAGGTAATATTTTCTGTTTCCCTCAGAATCATAGTCCTGGGGAGGTTTTGGCTTGGGCTTACCTGGCCCTCTGCCACCACCACCAGTGGTTTGAGACCCCAGTTGGTCTCTGTCTCGCAGTAGAGACATTCTGATTCGTTTGTCCTCCTGTTGGGTCTGATACATGGTCGCCATTTGCGACTGCATTTGAACGAACAATGCTCCCAAGTCTACACTCTGGGGTAGTAGTCTAGCAAATGCAGCAGCAGCATTGGCATCTACTCGATGAGTAGTGTCCTCAACAGTCCCTCTCGCTCCTGCAACAGCAATTCCTGCCGCATTCAGCCGGTCACGTATTTGACCTAGGGGTACATTGAGTTGTACAGCAGGAGGTGGGTTCAGAACATTGGCCCTGGATGCCATAAGTTCCTCAACCGTACGCTCGTCAGCGGGCTGTCCTTCCCTCCTTTTTGTATCCTCAGCAGCCTTTGCTAATTGTTCAGCTTCTAATCTGGCTCTCTCCTCCTCAGCTTGCTGTGCTGCGACTGCGGCAATAGCAGCTGCCTCATCTGCAGCCTCTCTAGCTGCAGTATCTGCCACTGCTTCAGAATAGGTACGGGTTCCCGCTACATGGCTTTCCGCGTGGTTTTCCACATTCTCGTTATCCTGGTTCTCCATGTCTCGGGAGTTGCTAGTTTGAGACTTTGTCCTTACCATACAAAGAAGACTGTGATAACTGCTCCGATACCACTGAAATGAATCGACTTACTAAATAGGNTAAATAGGCGATTAACAATTAATATAGATCTTTATATCAGCAAGTAATCTTTATGGTAATTTTCGTTAACTGGTTAAACGGCAAAGGACAACACACTAGCAGTGAATAATAGGGATGTCATCTGACCATTCATCGAGCATACCATACTTAGATGCATATCGAGGCAGTTTGCTGCTACCGAGTACGGAAGTCAGCTGGCTGTCAAAGAATGTGTCAACTAGCTGACTTAAGTTGACTTCAGCCTGCTGCTTCCGGCTGAGTCATTAAACTGATATTATGTATGATTTCTAGCAGATTGATTATTTACTAAAGTTCAGCAGGCTGAACTTAATTAACTATTATATTTAAATGAATATTAAATCTACTAATATACAGATTCATTACAGAAGGTGGACTTTATATTTTTCTAGCATTTTGTATGTATAGAGTGAGATTTTAGAAGAATTTTAATTTTTGTTTCAAGTCGTTTGGATAAGGATTGAGAAAGTTATAGGTTTGGAAATTTTCAGTGAGTTTTAAATGTCACATATTGAATTTAGTGACAAGGACAGATCTAGTGACGAAAATTTCGGTTGGAGTCCAAGAAGTAGGACAATGAATCATGAGGATTCCAGAAAACTATGTACGATTACGTAGAGTGCCAAAGTGATCGTAAAAACTCTAGAAGCTTCGTGAGGAGTTTGTGGATTGTGTAGTAGAATATTCTAGTGTGATTGTGTGCCTGTGAGTGTGCTAGCGTGTCCAACTAGGCAAGGTCACCTACATGGAAGAAGCCATAGGAGAAGGTTCTGGAGGTACTTTGCTAGAGAGGACACTTAGAGTTAAAGCATAAATGGGAAGCACAAAGAAGTAGAGGGAGTCTAGTCTAGTCTAGTCTAACCTTCTTATCTTGTACACGACTTTTCTTAATAAAGTGAGTTCTTTTCCACTCCTCTCTCATGAAGCTCTCTTACTCTTACAAGGGTGGCACACCACCAGGCCACTCCACCTTGTGTATGCAACTAGGAAAGGTCCTCGTGCATGCTTCCACTCGCGGGTGAGGGTGCTTGAGTGTGTGTGGGCGCACTCTTCGCACCTTTCTCCCCTTTCAACAGAGGATGGAGAAGTAGGAATCGTGAGGAACCCGGTAGGACAAAGCGTGTCGGTAGGACTTTTGGCTCGCAAAAACAAACACTATTCCAAACACTTGGAGGAGGGCTTCATAAACTCTAGTTGGATCCTCGAAAAAGTCGACATGCGAATAGATAAAGTTCTACCTAATTCGGGAATCCATGCAGTATAACGACTCAGCCGAGAGCAGCAGTCTAGTATTGGTCAGCTATTGGTTGAAGTCTACTATTAATCAGCTTGCTGACACATTCTTTGATAGTCAGCTGACTGTCGTACTCGGTATTAATGAATTGCCTAGTTATGCATTTAGTGATATGCTAGATGAGTGGCCAGATGACACCCTTGGGGTGGATGGCGATGCGGAATGATGGCAGATGGCTGTGGATTTTCTTGACCGAGGTCCTACCGACGTGGTTAACTCCCGGGTAGGCGATGCCATCGCACTTGACGTTGAACAGTAAACTCATTTCATGTACATAGGTTAGGTCATGCTCTTGAGTTCGGCATTTGGAAACAAGGCCAACTCTCTTGTACCGCTTACTGGGACTTGGGAGAGATCCGAATCCAAGGCAAAAAGCCATTGATACGACTGTCTTCTAACCTTGCTTATGTGGGAATTTGCTGATTGCACGATTGATGCTCGTTTACTTGCATTTGACTGGTGAGTATTGTAAAGCTAGCTGTGGAGTCTTTTGCTGATTTCTAAGTAAGCAGGACATACCATAAAGATTACTTGTTGATATAAATTTTAAAGGTCTTTAATTTATTGTTAATCGCCTATTGATAAGTCGATTCATTTCATGACCTACCAATGTGAGAAGAACGTCCTTAGGTGGGTTAGCGATGTTATGGCGGGCTTTGGTAATGAGACACTACCTATGAACGGATCCGTTGCGAATGAGGCTATGGTGATGCCTCACTAGGAAGAGTGAGGTAAACAAGCACGATCGTACAAGGAGGCCGGGAATAAGGTGTCAAAGAAAGTCATTATAGAAGCATGAATCGACATACAAATGCCAACACAGTAACAATGTTACCTCGCTACCTAAATAGCATGGCCACGGGTGGCCAGCCCAACGTTAAAATGGTATTGAATGAACCTACCTAACTAAGTGACACGCTAATGCATCATCTCAAGAAAGGGTGACTCACTAACTAGAAATGTAATCAATGACATAAATTGAACTGGGACGTGCAAACCCGTACGACCACCTACTCTTTCGAACGTACCCATACACTCCCAAAACCCCTAGCAATCTCGTGGGCACATCCGGCGAGATTGCCTAAAGTACATGACGTCCAAGTCATGGGCGACTACAGCTCCCATTTGGTACCAGCGCCGACCCATCAAGGGATGGAACTCATGGGTCGACCTTTACACGTGGTGTAGTGAAACAGATAGATAAAGTACTTAGTAAAATAGAATACTTTATCTATCCAAGACGAGGATCTTTGAACACAAGTGGTAGCTTCTTGAAGAGAGATGGCTTCTTGAAAGACAATATCTTTCTGGAATTTGGCAAGTACAAGAGTAAATCTGAAATGTCTTTCTTTGTTCTAGCTCTTGTTTATATACTTGCTACATAAGTAATTTCTAAGAAGGTGCATGTTGATATGTTGGCACCCAACACATCCAAAAACTTGCCACCTCTTTCTAGAATACTGTACACGTGTTTCTTTGACCTAAAAATGGCACATATGACTTTTGCCACATGGAGTTCTTCTAGGTCCTTCCTCTACCTTTGAAAATGCCTTAGAAGATTCAAAGGACATGAACCGAGTCACTAGAGAAGCTATTCACACTTGACTCCACACAATACTACTCCAAATATATTCAAAAGCATTAAAATATATGCAAACTAATATATTATAACTCAAATCACTACACGTGGGGGCGACAGAACCACGTGTGAAGGTGAGGGGAAGGCGCTGAATCAAGGCAGAACCTCACAGCTGCTCAATAGCAGAACCTCGTGAGCGATAGGTCCAAGTGTTTGCTGTAGCCGTTTGTGAGCTAGGCCGTCCTCACCTACAACTCTAATCCGACTAACCACTAACCTATCAGCACTTACCACCCCTGACCACTGTGACCAGACACACCCACACACAGAGGACCTGACAGCATCAAGCACGACAAAGAGAGAGAGAGAGAGAGAGAGAGAGAGAGAGAGAGAGAGAGAGAGAGAGAGAGAGAGAGAGAGAGAG
>WELA01002258.1:157418-256351 GCA_009602735.1 Mesotaenium endlicherianum
AGAGAGAGAGAGAGAGAGAGAGAGAGAGAGAGAGAGAGAGGGGGGGGAGGGGGGAGATGGAAGAGGAAAAGAGTGTGACGGGGATGTGAACACTCTTTTTTTTGATTTTTTTTGTGTGTTTTTGTATATAATGCGAGTTTGCAATTGAGTTGAGAATGCATGGTCACGAATAAGTTTTGTTTTCTACTTTACATATTGATATTTGTACCTTAACGTATAGTAAACTCCTATGTATACTATGATTGGCAAAAAAGTGATGTGTTGGATATTGGCGATTCGTATTTTGTGAAATGTGGTGATTTGTGAAATGATTCACCTCACATATTTTGCCATTATAGTAGAGGATAATGTGATGATTTTGGGTGATCCATTCACCACTTTGAGTTGATTGTCGTTTGGGACGACCTGCATTGAGATATATGTTGATGATCGTTGATGAAATTGCAAATGGTAACGTCAATATTGACAAAATACGTCGTTTTTCTTTTTTATAACAAATTCTTGTGGTGTCTTTCACAACTTTAATATAGAAAGTGCATTTGGATGATCAATATTATGGGTTGGCAAAGTAAATTGGCCCTTTTGGTGGCTTCAACCAGTAACCGAGATGTTCAATATCTGTTCATAGTATGGAAGAAAGTTTGAGGTGTTGGTGACGTTTGCAGTGTCCAATTAGTGTTCTCTCTGCAAGTACCATGATATTTAACAATTGGAATGGCACCTCCTCCTTCAATGATGACCACAAGTAAGTTTGGTCAATTATGCCCCTATCTTAGATTCTGTATGAGAATCTCATTGTAATCTCATTTTTTCAATACAATGATATGGAAGTTTTATATGCACTTGTTATATAGTTTATGCTTGGTTGCATATTAACCGGAAATTTGTACTTTCCACGCTTGAGCGGACGTCGGTCTCTGGACTTCGCCACACGCTTCAGATGATGTGTAACACGCTTGCACGTTTTCTCCCGTCGCGACAGTGACGGGTCCTGACGGCAGTCCCCGGTTAAAGGTCTCTCGTGCTTGTAACGACCACGATTGACCACGATGCCTTTCGTGCCACGGCTGGACGCACGCTTTTGAACAATTTTGGTCAAATCGGTCAATTGCTCGTCGCAGCTCGTGATGTATGCCGTCCGCTGGAGAGCGAGAGGTGCGAACCCTTGCATGAGTCGAGTGGGCAGCATGGCGACTGGAAGGAGGTAGGAGGGGCAGCGACGATTTTGAAGGTTTTTAGCGGGGGATTCGACCTGAAAAAGGGAAGCGGTTCGTCGGAGAAGCAGCCCACCTGAGCTGATCCACATCCTTAACACCAGGCGGCTCCCAAACTCCTGTGAGCGGAAGACTATATGGGTACCTTGCTTCGGCGGGCGCAGGTCGTCCCGAGGGGGCGTCGGTTAGGGTAATACGAGACCATATCACTCTTCGAGTCAACCTCTTACGTCACAAATGTGGAGTGGAGTCCGGACTCCGGACATCGAAAACTCGCATAGCAGTGGTAACCGCCCTTGTTGCTCTCTCACCGCCAAGATGACCGCTGAACGCAGTTATTATGATTCTTGTCAACGACAATTGTTGACTCAGCTGTTGTCAGAGACGTCTCATAGAGAGGGTTCTCAGCAATTGGATATCGAGGTCTCTGAGAAACAACGACCAGGATACTTCGAAACTGTGGGGGAATGCTCGGAGCCCTTTGAGACGACGCTCGAAGCCACTCAAAGCAGCTCAACGCGTTTAGGAAACTGACAAGATCCACCCTTGCACTGCTGGTTGCTAAAGTGGTCAAACCCGGGCTTCTCGGGATTTGAATTGGCAAGTAGTACAGGGTGGTACAGGGTCGCCGAGTATATCAAGTGCCATCCCGGCTGCAACCAGCGTCAACAGCAGAATCAAGACTGGTGGTCCTGGACCGGGAGCGTGAACCCGAAGTGTCAAGACAGGACTAGAGCAGACCAGAGGTGTAGAAGTGACTCGAGGGGCAGAGTATAGAGGAACAGTAATAGCCTATTATTGGAACATTAACAGCACCTGTGGGAGTGCTCAATATCTGCACTAGCCTCTAGGAGTTGGAAGTCTTCGAGCAGCTGGAGCACGCTTGCGAAGCCCGTCCAGTTATATTTTGTGACGCTTGAAGGGTGCTCGTCAAAGCAATATGGCTCACCAGCAAGGTATGTTCTTTTTCCAAGTTACTACTTCAAGTGGTTTCAAAGCACTGGCAAGCGCATCGTCTTTGACGGTCGTATAGCAAGTTAGTGTTGCTAATTTGAGTCAGAAGTACCGCGAGCTATATCTGCTCGGTCTTTGGTTGTGTCCTGTTAATTATCCTGTATCGGCTGCAAGCTTCAGACATTCTTGACTTTGGGAGTTCGTGATGCGCCGATACAATGTCCGTTCAGGGTTTGGAACTGAATAAACTAGGCCTCTTACCATGTTTTTCAGATGCTTATAGAGTAATTGTCTTGGTCGTTTGCTGTAAATGTTACCCTTCAATGCGAAATAGGTCTTCCTTGCTAAAGGTGTAGCCGTGGGTGAAGCGTTAATTGCCCCTGTGTTGTAGTCTCGCTGTTAAATAGACGTTGTCAATGAATTATGTCTTGTACTGCCATATCCTGCCAGCACGCTCAGTCGTAAGGAGGCACTTGAATCTACCATGGGTACATGTCTATTATTTACACCTGCTCTTCTGCAATACTGGAACTTAGGAAGTCCTTCCAATATGTAACAAGTTCATGTTTGCTATCATCTAAGCCCAATTACTTGGTTTTCTTCCTATTTTTTTGTTCAGAGGGTCATCCTCCCCAGGGTTACCAGCCTCAGTATGCACCACAGCAACCCCAATATGCTCCACAACCGGTACCTCAAGCCAACGCTCAGCCTTTTCCTGGTTATGCCATCCGACCTCCCTTCATGCCTCCCCAGCCAGGTCAAGTGGTGGTTTCCTACGAGATCATCCAGCCCGAGGTAAGCTACTCATCCGTACGTCGATCCTTATTCATTGATCTGGATTCCTAATTTCAATATTAAAAGTGGCTTTGGAAGCACTATGTATCATATTGAGTTACGAGGATGTCCCAATATTCCAAGCATGAGAAGCTTCGTCATGTGTGCGGTTCCAGCTAGGTCGGTCGTGTACATTACTGCTGAATGTATTTAGTAGTGAGAGTGTTGAACTCGTCTGTCAATCCCTACGTAATCTCTTTCTTCTCAAAGTATGCAAGTGCATGCTCTTTTATAGTTTAAGGACATCTTTTGTCTTTTGTCTGCGGCCAGTCTTTTGAAACGATTTGAGAGACTCACGGCCATGCTCCCCTCCCCGTGCCCTCAAACTGGTAGTGTCTCACTTGTACCATGCTATTCTGGTGATGGTGCGGCAGGCTGGCTGCTGCAAGTGTGATGGACTGTCACCCCTGGGACTCGTGAGCATAATCGTTCTCATTCTTGTCTTCTGGCCCTTGGCTTGGATCCCTTGCCTCATGCCGGAGTGCTTTGACGTAAGTTTCTGCTGCCTTTTCCCTTGTGCATGGCCTTTTTCCAGTGTTTGATGATTGAGGGTGAGATGGCCAGGTTTCTTACTGTAGTGCTCGTAGAGTTTAATAGGAATTTATATCACTTGAGATTTGGGCAAGACCAGGACTCGCATATACGGTGATGTTGTGACACAAATGAGAACCCGTGTGGAAGATACAGCGATGTTGCATAATATGATGGAGGGGGCGCTTGCTTGCGAGGTGCAATGGGGAAGGGAATTATAATGAGATGTTACTTGTGCAGTGCTATTATAACTGGGACTTGAGTGGAGACTGCTGTATTGCTGACAGAAAAAGGGGGGAATTTTACGTCTGAGATTGGAAACGATACAGGGGGTATATCTGTAACAAAGTTGTGCTGCAGTTCATAGTATGGTAAAATGATCTGTCAGTACTTGACCCTGGAGTCCGAGGATGAGCCTTGTGCTGGGGCCCCCTTGAGCCTTTACACCCAGCTTCCCACGCTTCTCTGCCAGTTCAGAATTGCACCTACCAGACCAGAGTTGTTGATAACTGTGGAGCCCCAGCAAGGTTCATTCTATATGGTCTTAGATGCGTCCCATCACCAGCCCCTCACTCTGCAGCCATGGTGCGGGGGTGGTAGCACGGCATGACAACTGGCGTAGATTGGTTGAAGTAGGGGGCTGAAGCAGTAGGTCATTTCTAGTCTGGGTATCCTCCATATGCTGTGCCACTAGGAAGGGGGATCATGGTTGATGTGCATGGCTGTGTTGTGCGTGAGTATTGTGTCACAACTCTCTTGTTAAGCTTTATGGTACCCTGTTATGTGATTGATTTTGGAGTTGTTGCCTCTCTTGTGCTCCCTTCTTGTGCTGTGTGCAGAAAGTGCAAAGACCAGTGTATGGTTACCCACAAGGGGGCATGCCTGCTGGACAGCCACCTCCCATGTATGCTCCCCCCACTGGTGCACCGCCTCCTGCCTACAAGTAGAGCTGGAATGTGAAGGTCTCATGACTTCTTTGGATTGCACTGTACGGACAACGACTACCCATTACAATAAGAAGAGCTATTCCTGAGTGCTTCTTGCGCTCGTTATTGTGCTGATGGTACATTGACAATATCACGACCGCTTGAAGTAAGGTCCCTTTTTGGACTAGTGCTTTTATGGAGTTATGGAGCTCGACACATTTGCACTGTGTCTTTGTACGACTTGCAGTCTTTCTGGTGTTCATTGCAAATTCTACATCATAAGGTTGATGGCAGGTCTCTGCCAGATGGCATTCATAAGAATATATACAGGAGGACTTGATATAATGAGGTGCAATCGAGTTTGCCATTCCCACACTAGAGAGTAGATGCTAGACATACAATACCCTTATAGTAAGTACCCATGATCTTATTAAAGGGTTGATTGCGGTTTGGCGTACAGTGGGGTTTACATACTATGGAAGTAGTTGCTAAATTATGAGCCGGTGACTCTGAGCATAGGGCATGATTGTTGCATCATAACAGCATGCACTATAGGTTGTAAGGATGAAGTTTGAAGCTTGTACTCTAAGTGGACATGGAGCACTTTTTAGTGATGAACTATGACTTGTCCGAAGCGCATTTGTGCTTTTGGCTCTCTGAATGATATGCTAAATTGAAACGATATATTAGGTGTCATCAATATTGTCTTACTGAGATGTTTGACATGCGCCTTGCCTATGTCGTGACTTCACAATGCAACTAGGTTTAGTCCTTTAGTGAGACAAAGGCATTTTTTCAATAACTATGCTTGGAACGAATGCGTGCTACAAATGCTTTGTGGATGTTGGAGTTGTAAGACAAACATCAAAGCTTTTGTCTTTTGTAGAATGGATGAGCAGGGCCCTCTCTCATCTAGACTGCCATACTCGTTTGGCAGTGTGTCCTGAAAGTGTGGCGGAAGTGTGCTCTGTCTTCTACTGCTCCAAAATCTTGTACATCATTGCGTCGTCTTGACATTCTCGCCTTTGTCCAGGCATACACTAGAGCCATACTCAACTAATGACACTCTTGACGTTCGTAAAGATCAGTGTAAGGTGGGCCTGGGCGATGTGCAGATTCTTAAATCCGTTCTAACACCAAAGAAACCACTTGCACGATGAGTTTCGCACACTGACATCTCAATAATGGTGTACGGAGGGTTCATAAATGTGGAAGAATTAGCATACTAAACGATAGAAAAACTGAATCCTCTTCTTGCCAATAGGACCTGAACTGACCTAATTTGATACTGCCTTCCTCCATGGTGAACATACCGTTGTGCTCATAAAAGAAAACCTCATATCTAAGTAGTGATGGAAGTTTGGGTCGTATTTTACACTACGTCCCAATGGTCACTAATGGCGCTTCATTGGATGCCACAAGTTTTGCTCATTTTCACTCTTCAGCAAGTCACTTCACATATCAGTTCTTTCAAATGCTTCGAGGGCTTTATTAGCAAAGAAAGACATTTGTCTGGACCAAAGCAGTATGTGCATTGTGAACCATGTCAGGCTGAGTGCAATCTATTGCTTTTAGATGCCGTGTGGAGCTCATGAAGTAGCCCCATAAGTCAGTATCATCAACAAGTGGAACCTGAAAATAAGGAGCGCAATTGTACCATCTCGGGCAGATCTGGGGCGGAAAAACAGCAGTCAGTAGAAGCCATGGTCCAAGGGGGAGGTCGAAAATTAAGGGCGACTTTTACCGACGACTTGATATTTCACACCCCAAATCCCACATTCTCGCACGAACTCTTTTCAGGGCAAAACTCTGTAGGTCCCGTAATAGTAGGACGTGTGCTATTTCTGAGTGTCGAGGGAGGGTATCGGTTAAGGGCAATATTTGGCTGTTATACGGGCTGATAGTACTGGATATTACCCCCCTCGGATGTTGTATTACAACAGAGTCAGTTGTACCTTGCGATTACAGAGCAGTCAGGAGTCAGGACTTAGAGTGGCAGCGAGCTTTATTGAGTACACGGCAGAACGTGGGAGCTGCAGATATATGAACCAGTATAACCTGGTATAACTGAAAATGACATCAAGTCCAGAAAGTCAAATCACACGCTCTCAAAACAATTGTGCTCAGATTATTGACTAATAGTCTGCCACACGCTTTTGTCAGTGGCCAAACTTCCGACGCATTCCGGAGGTTTGGTCTTCGAACGATTTTGTGCCCGAGACATTCCAGAGGAGTTACGTCGACTTTCGTCACATGCTATTTAATGCGAGGACTTTCTTTGGAGACAGCGGAAAATTCTGGTGGACGCTACTTAGCCTCGTTTCTTGTAGTCGCATTCTGTTCCTGAGACTGTCTTTGTGTGTGTCTTCGATTATCGAAAGTCTCGTCGAAGGAAAATCATCACTTCTTAATCCAACTTGTCAGTAATATGGACGATGATTATACTTCTGATGATGGAAGGGGAGCCGGTGAGCATTTTCTGTAACTTCAGCCTTCCATAATAATGAGATGCCACTTGTATGTTCTAGCAATCTGAGTTCTATTTGGTCAGCCAAATTTGTCATATGTTATCCATGTTGGTACAATATTCTGCAGTATGGGAGCTATCGTGGAGGTGTAAAGGATATAGTACTGCCGCTTCCCTTAATCCATATTATAGTGTGCTGGAAAAGTTGACAACAACAGCAGTTGTGTTCACGAGTAGAGGAACTGATGATACCCATGCTTGGTGCTCGGAAATGTATTACGGGTGAAAAATGCCTTCTTTTACTGGGTTTATCTTGTTGTTCTTTGCAAAATGATACTCCTGCGTTTTTAACGCTGTGCATTGGCATTCGTTTATTGCTCTCTTGTGACAGACACTCTGAACGAGGGCTACGACACTGCACATGACACTTCTCACTATGACAATCCTGAACATTCAGGTCATGAAAATACTTATGAATCTTCAGGACACGACAACACTTATGATGACCAGTCGTCCCCTTACGACCATCAGCAGTCCTCCTATGGCTCTCAGCAACCTCCACAGCAATCTGCTTATGAGCATGACCCTCAGCAAGCATACAATGGGGCACAAGAGATCGCCACTCGCGAGGCACCAGATTTTTCGTCTCAGTCTCAGCAGGGGCATGATTCTGCAGCACCTGCAGGAAGTGAGAATATTGAAGCTTATCAAGAGCCTCAACAGGTGTCACATGCACAAGCAAATCAACCATCCTCTCACGACAACAACACACAGCCTGAGCAAGGAGGAGGAGGAGGAGGAGGAGGAGGAGGAGGAGGGTTTCAAATGCATATAAACCTGGACTCTGGGGGGGGTGACCAAGCCATGCAGCCTCCTGACAGGCAGAGGATGGTGCAGAGGTCCTTCCCCCCCCCAAGTGGTCAGGCTCCCCCAATGCCTAGCCCCACTTACCGAGGGGCTCCAGCTGGACAGTACCAGCAAGGGGCCCCAGCTCAAGCACAGCCGGCGTATCAGCCGCCCGCAGCACAGCCTGCGTATCAGCCACCGCAGCAGGCATACCAGCCGCAGCAGCCACAGCAGGCATATCAACCGCAGCTGCAGCAGCAGCAGCCACAGCAGGCATATCAACAGCAGCCGCCGCCACAGCAGGCTTATCAACAGCAGCCGCCACCGCAGCAGGCATATCAGCAGCCAGAGCAGGCATATCAGCCGCCGTCGCCGCAGCTGCAACCACAGCAGCAGGTATATCAACCGCAGCTGCAGCAGCCACCACAGCCGCCACAGCAGGCATATCAGCCGCAGCAGCCAGTGCAGCAGGCATACCAGCCGCAGCCACCGAAGCAGGCCCAGCAGGCATATCACCAGCAGCCCCTGCAACCGCCTCCAGCGCAGGTGTATCAGCCGCCGCCTACTTATGGTGCACCTGTGTATGCGACACCTCACCCTGTGCCGGGGGTCCCCGAGAGGCCGCCACCTGTGGCCCCACAACCCGGCCAGGTCATTGTCAGCTATCAGATGGTCCACCCCAGCGTAAGTTGGCTTCCCCTCTGACGCATGCTAGACTCTATCCAATGAAGAGCACTTTCTTGCCCGGGTATCAGCGGGAGAGCCTTGGCACCATTGCAAGAAGCCATCAGGCGAGGCTGCCACTGGCAAATTCTAGTGGGACAATCCTTCTTTCAGCTCAAAAGTGCGCTTTCCAAGTCCTGTCCTTCTTTGGCAATGTGGCAGCCTGTGGCGGAGGATACGCGAGATGTAAAATGGAGGGGTAGGCATCAGCAGAGGGAGGTGGGGTGAGATGGGTGAGGTGGCGATGGAAATTTGCGTGGAAGTCTCCTGTCAACTCTTTCTCATCCTAGCTTCCCAGAGCCCCCTCCCCTCCCCCCTCGCATGCCTGTGCCTCCTGCCACTGTCCCGAGGCCGGGCAGCTTAAGGCATGCAACTCTGGCGAGATGCATGCATCTCCGCCTTTGCTCTTGCCACGAGTCGGCAGTGTTTGTGAGAAGGAAGCCTTGGGTTTTAGGAGCTGGTGCCTGCCACCTGGCGCACGGCCCCGAAGCCCTGAGTGTGCAAGCTGAAGGCTATGCATGGGGCTTCCTTCTACCCGGCGTTGCCAGCTGTTGGCAACAAGGGCTCGTAGAGGAGCGAGAGGCATGTGCGGCAAGAAGGCCATGCATGCGCCGCCGGAAGTGAACGTGCGCACTCCTTTTTTCCTCCTTCCTGTATCTGTGCTGGGGGCGCAGACGGAGTGCTGCTCGTTCGACCTCAGCCCCGACGGGTGGTTCATGGTCACCATCCTGCTCATTGTGGGGCTGCTGTTTCTGGCGCCGTGCATCGCCTTCATCCCCTGCTGCATACCCACCTACCGTCAGGTGAGCCACACTCGCCCTCTCCGCTGCCGTCGGCACCTCCACAGCCAGCTCACGTCATTGCTGCCGCTGCCCAAGTTGGGTGCTCTCTGCGTTTGCGACATTTTGGCTTTCTGGGTGCTCATGGGGAAATGAGGCACGTGTGCTTGCTGGGGCCGGTTTTAAGCGGGAATGTATATAATTTACTCGTATATGTATACATATACATGTGTATATATGTAACATATATATGTACATATTTATGTGTGTGTGTGTGTGTACATATGTATTTTGAAAAAAAAAAATCTTCATCATTACATTGGCAAAAGGGAGGCTGCTGACTAATTGAGCAGCCTGGAGAGGGGCCTTGCGCAGAGGTTGCAGTGATAGGAGCGATGTGTCTGCTGGCTTGTCTGGTTGTTGTGTGCTGCCAAGCGCTCAGTGCATGGCTGGCAGAGTGGGGGGAGTGAGAGGGAGGCAAGAAGCTCCGCGGACATGTGGCAAGCAGTGGGAGTTGCACATAACATAGGACTCAATGGGTGGCTTCTGCTGCACGCGGTCCTGCCTAATAGGTCAACTGCTACGCGCAATATGTCTAAAATACTCCAGTGGTTGTCTCTGTTCAAGGCCCTGCCTTTCACCACAGATGGGTATGCATCCTTTTGCAATTCTGGGTTTTGAGACAGCGCAAAGAGCTGACCATTTGTAGTTGACTTTTGCAGAAATATCAAGTACCCGTGTACGGGAACCCGGGCCAGGCACAACATGCTGCTCCGCCTGTGGGAGCACCTCCTGCAGCATATGCGTATGCGTGAGCACCACAGTTTAGTTAGCTGTAGTATAAGAACGTAGCTTGCATAGCTAAGTAATATATTGAAAGGTTGCCTACCTTGACCTCCTACAATTCAAGAAGTGTAAGGAAGGGGAATTTGTGTGGAGAGTGAATATAGGATGTGCTGAAGCCCAGAGCTGCTCTTGATCTGTGCATTTTTAGGTTCGGGTTTGTACTGTCTAAATTATAAGGACAACAAAAGGACCTAAAATGTACGGGTTTCTTTGACAAGCTTGGCATTGTAGAATATCAGGCCATGCGCGTGCAGCTTCTACAATCAACAATATGCAAATTACGCGTTTTCCATATGAAGTCCATCACAACATAGAGGACTCTCTTATACTTCAAAGTGGCATTACTCTCGGCATAAGTCGTTGTCAAATAATTTCTTGTGCATTTCACTCATTCACTTCATGATACACTAAGTGAAGCACACAAGAAACTCAAGATTAGTGGACCTGTGCACAAGAATCCAGATTGCATATGTGTGGGTACCAGGTCTTATTTGTGCATCCACATTGGCATGTTCACACCTCCGTCGGCAGATCAGCGTACACTTCACACTGCATTCTGTTTCTTTGAGCACGTCCAACAAGGAGGTCTCCGGAGTGTCCCCCTCATAGTGTGCTTTACTGGCGCCTTATAATCTCGTGGCAAAGAGTGTAGGTGTAATAGTGTCTACCATCCCTGTCCATAGCTACGTGAATATTCTTCGCCTCACACACCTCTCGCACCCTGTCATAGAAGCAAATAGGATACCCCACGATGAAGTGTGTTATACCGTACTCCGGTTTTGCCACGTACTTGACTATGCAGACGTCTTTAACGAGAAGACCAGTTTTCTCATCACAAAGTGAGGTGTGGAAAATTGATGCATATTGGCACAGTCAATTAGGCGTTTTTTCTGAAAGTTCCCTGACAAGTCTCATCGACAGTTTTGCATATTTTGCATTCTGAGGTGTGGTAGGAGGAGCCCTTTTTATTGCAGGGCCTCTTTCGGCCATATTTTGAGGTGAATGTTGACTGGAATGAAGGTAACTGTAGGCAGAAGGAAGAATGTGGGAGTGGATGCCACCGGTGATTCAAATGGTAACTGAGAAGGGGCATTTTTAAAAAAGATGGAAGCCGGTGAACCCGTTTTGCATCCATTGTGTAAATCAAGTTATGCTCAATTGTCTCCTTGCATGTCGCGTTCAGGCCGAGGCCTTCGTATGAGCTTTGCCACTCGTGGAGCTCGAGGCACACCAGCCATGTGGGATCCTACACAGCACGATTAAATTGAATGCAAAACTCAATGACTGACAAGTACCTTGTTGTCATGATTATCTCGAAAAGGTATTTAAGTTAAGTGTGAACCAAAGTCTGTTGGATTCTTCGTATCTCGTTGAACATCGTTAACGTGCCAAGGTGTCTTCATGGATCGGCTGGTTTGTGTGTAACCCCTGAATGCCTCTTTGGTAGCCAATGCCGACGAGACGTTAGATTTCATGAGGTACAGCTCGCAGCTGTCGATAATACACCGTGGACTGCAACGTACTTCATCATCCTTCATTCGAAGCCTGCATTTCATTGCTTGCATTATGGCCAAAACTGTCTTAAGCTACACCAATGCCGACGCTCCTCGGAAGACGATTAACCTACGATTCTACAAGCTTACTTATGCCAATAAGCGCAGTCCTGTTCAAGATGTATTCATGCGCATTGAAGCATACTAAAGCTGTGCATACCTTACGTCGAATAATTTTTGAGAGCAAGAAGGTAAATCTTATTCATCTCTTGCAAGCTGTATTGATTATAGCGTGCATGTTAGTGTGCTGTTAGATAAGAAATGTAATGAATCAATGTATTTTTGGATATAATATTCATTTAAATATAATAGTCAATTTGGTTCAGTCAGCTAAACTCTAGTTCAATATTAAGTCTGCTAGATAGTAAGTTATACTTGTTAGACTCACTCAACCGATGGCAGCAGGCTGAAGTCAACTTAGGTCAGCTTGCTGACACATTCTTTGACAGTTAGCTGACTGCCGTAACCGGTAGCAGTGAACTGCCTAGATATGCATCTAAGTGTGATATGCTAGAGGAATGGCCAGAGGACACCCTTGGGTGGATGGCGATTCGGGATATCATGGAAGATGGCTGTGGATTTGGTTAGCCGAGGTCCTACCGACGTGGTTAACTCCCGGGTAGGCGGTGCCATCGCACTTGTTTGTTGAACCTCATTCCATGTATCACTTGTATGGACCGATTGACCGATTTGTTTTTGATTTATAGTCAATTTATATCACCGACGCTCACGTATTCCGACGTATTCTAACGTACAATTTTGACAAACCCGTATATACGTATCTGTACAGGCCGTATCCGTACATGCCGTATCCGTATTTTAAAACTAGGAATTAAAGTGAGAGAGACCAGTGATGGGCAGACTTACTTGGCACCAACCAGTGTCTCTTCTCTTGTCCTGTATGGATGGCAATGAAGGAAAAAGAAAGGCTTCCAGGAGGATGCAAATTGCTGGATGCAATGGAGTTCGTCCAAAGCTGGAACCAGAAGGAGGACAGAATGTTCTGCCTCCAGCTTAAGGAGGAACCTCCTCAACCTGAAGAAGTAAATGAGAAAAAGGTAAGCCACGTTGTCACTAAGGCAGGCATCAGTGTGGACCCCAAAAAAGTCCACACCATAAGGGACTGGCCAATACCTCAATCTGTCTAAGAAGTTAGATCATTTCTCGGATTGGCTAACTACTACACGAGATTCATTGAGAATTACTCCACTAAGGCCAGTAAATTGACGGACCTTACCAAAAAGGACATAGGATATGTGTGGGGGGAAGAGCAGCAAGCTGCCTTCTAGACCCTTAAAGATGCTCTGTGCTTTGCCCCAATTCTTGTTGTATTCTACCCCAGCAAAACCGTGCAAGTGGTAACTAATGCTTTTGACTTTGCCATGGATGCTATTTTGTTGCAGCCTGCTGAAAAAACCACAAAGGATGGTAAGGTAAAGCAGGACTGGCACCCTGTACTGTATGAGTCCATGAAGTTCAATCTAGCTCCGACAGATTATTCTGTGCATGATAAAGAGATGTTAGCTGACATACATGTTCTCAAAAAGTGATTCATTACAATCCCTCCAACTTAAATTGTTGTCAACTCGACAATTCTTCTATTATTGTTTACAACAAAGTAACACACATACATCACAACCAACTGAATCTAAAACAAAGACAACACCAAACTAAGTACCAGGGGCTCGGTCTTTTGGGGAGCGAGTCCTGGTACCGGATCTCCTTCTCCAGTCTGATGGTCTCTTGAAACCTGGGGGCTCAGATCAGGGTGAACCAAGGGGTGAACACAGCAACTGGACAGCCTACTCTTGCACTGTCTGCAAGTTGATGGAGACCGCTCTCTCTTGTGCAGCTCTCAAACTGACAGGGACATACACTGGCATACCGAAGGGGTGCTGCATGACATGGGCTAAGACTACATGCCCTCTATGAGAGGGGGATGCTCTGTCTGACTGAGTCTCACCTCCTGGGGTGAGACTCCTCCTGCTGAAACTCCCCAGCCACAAGAGATCTGGGTCTCTTGGTGGGCTGGTATCCCCAAGCTGCTGCAAGGCTGCCTGTGCAACAGCACTTCCAGTCTGCTGTAGAGTGGGGGATGTAGCGCGGGTCTATGCCTCAGCAGGAGTAGACTCCTCTTCAGCGCCTTCCTTCTCTTTGTCCTCCTGTTCCTCTGAGACTTCTAGAGTCTCTCTGGTCATCTCCTCCAGCCGTTCCCGAGAAAAAAAGTATCCCACTGACCTCCCCCTTTTGGGTGCAGGTGGGAGGATGCTGGGTCCAGACAGCATACAGGTCTTTCTCCCCTTGCTTACTTGCCCATTTGGCATAAGCATGCTTCCCCTTAGAGAAAGAACCTCTAGCCCTGATTCTATCCTCCTGTGTCTCCTGACTCATGCAGTCCCTGACTCCATCCAACCTTGGGTCCCATGCTGCAATATGAGGTGGCAGCACTATCTTCCCCTGCAAATCTGCCAGGAAATTATCTTCTGCAGCTCTGTCATTTTGCTGGTCCTTCATTGTGATGGTCATCCAGCGCCAGTCAGTGGGCTATAGAAAGAACGCAAGATTCGTCCTCTTTAAAGTGCAGGGATACCAATGACCTCAAAAACCCAACTGACTGGTCTTCCTTGCCAAGAACACCCAGCTTTTTCTCTCCACCTCGTTATACATGGCCTTGAACCGGTTGTGGGAAGTGGTATCCTTGAAGCTGTCTGTATGCATAAGGATCAACCTGATGACCTTGTCTGTGCCCCAGATCCCAGGTATTGGCACCATTTCAGATTCACCTATCTGGGCCAATGCTTTGGCCTCCCGGAGTGTATATCCCACCATCCTGGCATAGTCATGGTGTAGTAGAAGCCCTTGCCCATCACCGTGTAGCGGTAGCTTTTGATTCTCCTCTGTTCCTCCTCAGCCTGTTGCTTCCACCTCTCCTCAGCCAACCTTTGTTCCTCCGTCTTCTTGGCTTCCTCTGCAGCCTCTTTGTCCTGCTCCTCCTGTCTTAGCCTGGCCTGTTCTTCCTCCTCCTTCCTCTTTTGAGCCTCCCGGTGCAGTCGGAGTCGCTCTGATTCTCGAGAAGAGATGGAGGATGATTCGATGTCGTTATGGAACTCCTTGTACTCCGCCTGCGCCTCGTCCGCCCTTCTTTTCCTCTTGAGTTTAGACAATTTTGTCATCCGGCTCATTCATACCACAATGAAGTTAGTGTAGTCACAATATCATGCACAGGATTGAGTACTTTGACAGGGAAGAACGTAGTAGAGGGAGTTAGAGCATGCAATACATGGTGTAAGTAAATTGAAAGTGCGAGCGTGCTTGAGAGGAAAGTGAGTGTGAGCGCAGTTGAGTGTGGAGGATAAATATGCGAAGGAAATCGGCAATCGGCTAGTTTCTGAGATGTTTATCCCACTCCCTCCAACTTTATGCATAGGTGGGTTGCCTGTTTCAACTGTCACTGGGCTGCTTGTCACAACTGTCACTCCCTGTCAACTACTGTCACTTTCTGTCACTAACTGTCACTTTAGGCCACGTTTGGCCACATTTCCCCTCCAACTTCAATGGAGACAGGACCTCCTGTCACCTTCCCTTATCAATCGAAATGACAGTTACGGGGGTGTCCCAGCCTCCCGAAGGTAAAATCGTTTCATCGCCTCTTTTGCATTGGTCAAATGGTCCTTAAATACCCAGGTGTCCCCAGAGGCATCGTAGCCCTTCTATCAGACCAGATATTTTGTTACATATTTAGATGATTGACGGACAGAGCGAGCTTTTAAAATCTCTTCAACCCCATATTCCTCAGGTTCACCTTTTTGGACAGTGGGGACCGGTCCCGGTTGGACAGGTAATCGACCTGTGAATAGTGTGTCACCTTTGATGTATGGTTCCAGGAAAGAGACATTAAAGACTTGGTGACCCTTGTATTCCGCTGACATGTTCAATTTGTAAGCATTCTGACCGACACGGCGCACCACCAAACATTGACCGACCCACATTGGACCAAGCATTTTCTTGACCACACAAGGCAAGTACGGGTGTTGAGAATGCAGTTAGCCCAGATCGCCCTTAGAAAATGTCAGCTCTCGACGGTGTCGATTAGCATACTTTTGTTGATTTTCTTGGGCTTTGTGCAGGTTCTGTTGGACTTCCGACAGGGTGTCATCAAACTCCTGAGTTAACTGGAGAGACACCGGGTTGTCAATTCCCTCAAGATGAGTTAAAGACTCTCCTAGCACATCTAAAGGAGACTTGGGGACTCTACCCACAATGAGTACTGAAGGAGTCTTTCCCGTTTACGCATGCACCGAACTGTTGACCGCAAACCGAATTTGAGGCAACAGGTCATCCCAATTATCTTGTTTTTGGTTAATATATGCTCTCAGCACCTCTTGCAAAACTCGGTTAGTTCTTCCAATCTGCCCATCAGTCTGAGGGTGATTTGTTGTGCTGAGCAGCTGTTTGACTTCCATTAATCCCATTAAAGCTCTACAGAACTTAGAGGAAAACTTTGAGTCTCTGTCTGAGATAATATTAGAGGGTAGTCCATGTTGGCAAACTACATCGTTGTAGAACTGTCTCGCAGTTTTGAGTGCAGTCACCTTGACAGTGGTGGGGATGAAAATGACCATTTTTGTCAGTTTATCCACAACTACCGGGATAGAACCATGCCCATTGGCAATTCTTGGTAGTGTTACCACCCAGTCCATGGATATTGTCTTCCAGCGTCCAGTTGGGATAGGTAATGGTTGTAATAGCCCCCAGGGTGGTGTGTGCCTAGACTTATTTTTCTGACACTCATCACAGGACTTCACATATTTCAAGACCTCCCGAGGCACCCCTCCCAGTGATAATCTTTTGTCAATTTGCCAACAATTTTGGCCTGCTCCAAATGCCCACCCAGTAAACTGTCATTTGCTTGACTCAATAAAAGTGACCTTATTTCCAAGTTATTAGGAATGACCAGCTTCAGCCTGCTTGAAGTGGTTTCAGTTACCCAAACCCCACCCTTAAGTCTATACCCGAGTGCAGTAGCAGGACACACACCATCAGTGGGGTTGGGCTCAAATGTTGGGTCAGAAAGGTAGGCTTTCCTATGTTGTTCGAGGAAGGACTTTTTCACTTTTAGTGAAGTGAGTGCACAAAGGACTTTGTCTACAGCATGCTGACTAAAGTTCCGTTTTTGCAAGTCAGGTCTTCTAGAAAGTGCATCACCTGGAATCAAGTTCCCTCGTTTGTAGTCAATCTGGACTTGGAACTGCTCCACCATATGGCTCCAGCAATTCTCCCTCCTCAACAACTTGGACTTTTTCTAAAAGTGAGTCAGAGTTAGATGATCTGTAATTACCTTAAAAGATTTACCATGTAAGTATGCTCTCTACTGTTTGAGAACATGAATGATAGCAAGCAGCTCTTTCTCATGCACAGAATGATTAATTTCAGCTGGATTGAATTTCATAGACTCATACAGCACAGGGTGCCAATCCTGCTTTACCTTACCATCCTTTGTGGTTCTATCAGCAGGCTGCAACAAAATAGCATCCATGGCAAAGTCGAAAGCATCAGTAACCACCTGCACAAGTTTGCTGGTGAAAGGGGAAGAGTGCCCTAGTGGAAGCGTAGTGACTCACGAGGAAAAGGACTACTTGCAATCATATTAAAGAGTGCAGCGGCATATCACTAAGAAAGCTAAGGAAAATTACTCAGCATTTTGAGTAGCAAGAAATGTGCTTACAAATGGACTAGGATGAAAAACCTTGTCATTACAAACCCGTAGAAATTTACAGAAGTGAAAATTGATAGGCAGAAAACTATAGATAGGCATGACTTCTTCAATTCTTAAGTGCTCCTCTCTAGGAGGAAGCTACGGTATTTCCTAAGTGTTCGTCAATTCGTCCCTTCCTGAATATTCGTGAAAATACCATATCAGTCTCATGTGACGTTTTGGGTCGAATTGACGTCCATATGCATGCATTGACATTACTACAATATTCTATCTTAGGAGCGCTAGGCTAAATTGAAACTTCTAGGTACATCGACCTAGTCGGCACTCCTCGTCAGCCAAACTTACGTGAAGGTTCGAGTTCACTCTAACGGGCTTGATTGCTCGACGCTGTCGGTCAATCCGACGGTCGCGCTCACCACGAGTCATCAACCGACCTCAAAACTAATTAAATTTCGGAAATCCATAACTCTCTCACCACTTAACCAGATTTGATGAACTTTGTATCAAAATGACCACAAAAATAAACTATACACTACTATGCAATCAGAATATACTTTTAAGGAACTCAAAAATGCACTTTATAAAGCTATGACCTTACATCATCCCCTTCCTCAAGATGCGACGTTCTTGACGCATTCTGCAGATAACGCCTCAACTTACTCTTACAATGAGTCAAGTTGGCCTCTGGCTCCCAAGTGTTGTCGTCCGCATGGTAGCCTTTTCACTTGACCAGATACTCTTGAACAAATCGTTGACCTCGCTTGACTCATCGATCGCCAACAATGGCCTCCACTTCATACTCCAATACATCATCGATCTCAACCGGTGGTGGCGGTGTAGGTAGTCGTCCTAGATGTCCTTCATTCGGGTCAACGTATGGCCGCAAACAATTGATATGGAATTATCATGGATACGCCAATGTGAAGGAAGCTCCAACTTGTAGGCCACTGGATTCACCTGCTTGAGCATCGAAAATGGACCTGTAAATCGTGCCCGCGATTTCCTCTTACCTGTGAAAGGTAGGTTCTCTGTTGACAAGAGTACTTTGTCACCCACATGGAATGTCACTTCCCTCCTATGCTTGTTAGCATGCTTAACCTGCTCTTCTTGTGCCTTCCGAATACACGTCTTTGCCATATCCAAGTGTTGGCCATCTGCTCCATAAAAGCTTGTGTACTAGGAACCTGAGTCTCCTTGGCCTTCTCCACCAAGATGTTCCTTGGATGATATACTTCTCTCCCATAAACCATGGTGAATGGTGATTGCTTGGTCGATCCCTGCATGCTGTTGTTGTAGGCAAACTCCAATCTTGGCAGCTTCCTGTCCCACTCTGAAGGGTCTTCCATAGTGAAACTTCTGAGCACCTCTTGCAAAATTCTGTTGAGCCTCTCACTCTGCCCGCCCGTCTGAGGATAATAGGAAGTGCTCATACTCAGCTTGGTCCCCATCAAAGTAAACAATGACCGCCAGAAGTTGCTAGTAAACCTTGAATCCCGATCTGAAACAATCACCTTCGGCAACCCATGTAGCCTAAAAATATGATCAAAGAATAGCCGTGCCACATCTGCTGCCGTAGAAGTCTCCTTCATGGGAATGAAGTGAGCCATCTTGCTGAGCCGATCAGACACAACCCAAATTGCATTGTGCGCTTGACCACTCATTGGTAACGACGTGATGAAGTCATAGCAATCTGCTCCCAAGAATACTCTGGAATAGGTAGGGGTTGCAAGGTACCTCCCTTCTTTTGATTTAGTGTCTTGTTCCGCTGGCACGTATCGCAACTTCTGATCCACTCCTCAATGTGCTTGTCCATATTTCTCCAATAGTACTCCCGCTTCAGCACACTTGTCGTCTTCTCGCTTCCAAAGTGTCCAGCATATAAGCAATCATGATGCTCCGCAAGTAGTAGGTCGCGTAGCTCCTTGATGTCAGGTACCACCACTGTAAGGTCATAGGTTTATAAAGTGCATTTTTGAGTTTTATGAAAGTATGTTTTGATTGACTAGTAGTGTAGAGTGCATTTTTGTGATCATTTTGATATAAAGTTCATCAAACTTGGTCAACTATTGAGAGAGTTATGGATTTCCAAAGTTTAATAAGTTTTGAGGTCGGTTGACGACTGTCCTTAATTCGCGGTGAGCGCGACCGTCGGATTGACCGACAGCGTCGAGCGATCTGGCCCGTTAGAATGGACTCGAACCTTCACGTAAGTTCGGCTGACGCGGAGTGCCGGCTAGGTCGATTCACCAAGAAGTTTCGGTTTAGCCTAGCGCGTCTAAGATAGAATATTCTAGTAATGTCGATGCATGTATGTGGACGTCAATTTGGCCCGACATGTCAGATTAGATTGATCTGGCTTACTCACAAATATTTTGGAAGGGACGATTTGACAAACACTTAGGAAAATCCGCAGCTTCCTCCTAGAGAGGAGCACTTAGGCAGAAAATTATGAATAGGCATAACTTCTTTGTTTCTTATCAATTTTCACTTCTGTAAATTTATACGGGTTTGTAATGACAAGGCCTTTCATTCTACATCATTTGTGAGCAGTTTCTTGCTATTCAAAATGTTGAGTATTTTTCCTATGCTTTGTTAGTGATATGCCACTGCACTCTCTAGTATGATTGCAACTAGTTCCTTTCCTCGTGAGTTACTACGCTTCCACTAGGGCACTCTGCCCCTTTCAACCACTCTCTTGGAATCACCATAACACTATATGCCGTCCTTCTTCTACATACTCGAGTTGGACTCAGCTGCTCCACCACTAGCAAATTTTGGGTCTTTCTCAGAACCTCTCTGATACTTCTCCTTGAAGTCCACACTCTCCTTGATGACTGAGACAGCTGCAAGGTCACACCTCTTGGATAAAGCGTCTGCAGGGTTGATCATCCCAGGTAAGTACTCAATCTTGTGGTCGAACTATTGCAGAAACTCCAACCATCTTGCCTGTCTTGGTGTCAACGTTGGCTGCATCATAAACTTCTTCAAGCTCTTGTGGTTGGTCTTGATGAACACCTTCCGGCCGTCCACATAAATCGCCAAATCCTCAAAGCCTGGATGATAGCCAACATCACCCGCTCGTGTGCTGCATAATTCTGCTCAACAGGACTCAACTCCCTGCTCTCATATGCCACAGGTTGTAATCCCTTGCCTTGGTCTTGGAGAAGAATGACTCCCACTGCTAAGTTTGATGCGTCCGTGATGATGGTGAAAGGAAGCTCTAGACTGGCAGTTGCCAACACAGGTGCTTGTGTCAACAACTCCTTAATGTTCTCCAACACCTGCTGCTCATTGTCACCACATAGCCACTTCTCCTACTTCTTCAACATGTCCGTGAGCGGTACACACACCTTGGCAAATCCTTCATTGAAACGTCAATAATAAATCGCCATGCCAAGGAAACTCCTGAGTTGATGAATATCAGCAGGTAGCAGCCAATCTCTGACTGCTGGCACCTTCTCCTGCTCCACCTTGACTCCTTCAGCTCCCACTATGTGCCCAAGAAACTCAACCTCCTTGAGACAGAACTCGCACTTGCTCATTTTCCCATATAACTTCTGATCTCTCAAGACCTCCAACACCTTCCTCAGATGCTCCACATGCTCTTCCAAGGACTTCAAATAGATCAGGATGTTGTCCAAAAATACCACCACAAACTGGTCCAAATAGGGTTTGAAAATACTATTCATGAGTCCCATGAATGTAGCAGGTGCATTAGTCAGCCCAAAAGGCATGACTGTGAACTCAAATAAACCATAGCGAGTCCTGAAGAAGTCTTCTGAACATCTCCTTCCGCAATCTGTACCTGGTGATAGCCACTCCTCAAATTGATCTTTGAGAATTACTTTGCTCCAACAAGCCTGACAATCAACTCGTCCACTCGTGGAAGTGGGTACCTGTTCTTGATGGTGACCTTGTTGAGTGCCCGGTAGTCCACACACATCCTCATAGTCCCATCCTTCTTCTTCACAAATAAGAATGGCGCTGCAAATGGAGACTCGCTGGGTCGGATGAATCCTTTTTCCAATAACTCTGTCATCTGCTTCTTTAACTCATCCAACTCCGCAAACGATTGACGATAGGCGGATTTCACTGGTGGCTTGCTCCCTGGTTCCAACCCAATCTTATGCTCCATAGCTCTCTGTGGAGGTAATCTTGCAGGTAGCTCCTCAGGAAAAACGCACTTGAACTCCTCCAACAACGCCTTAATTTGGACAGGCATCTCAGCAGGCTTCTTCTCTTGAGCAGTTGGGCTCTGCTCCTTCTGTGCAAGGGGATCACACACCACTACTTGCTCCTCCGGCAATATACATTGGCCGAGGCTGTTAGGATTCACGCTTGCTCCATCTGATGACCTGGCGAGGGCCACCAAAACAAGGTACATCTCCTTCACCTGATTTGTCCTGCATAGCTTCTCAACTTGCAGGCTCAACAGAAGACAGTTACTTGTGGTCGTGTCTACCTCCACCTGTTTTGCTGTCTCCATTTGACCATCACGCCCTTGGACCTTCACTTGTCCCCGTGCTCCAGTGCACTTCAGGGTTGGCTTTTCTTAGCCATGCTCGGCCCAATATCACCTCATGATGACCCAACTCTGCATGCTCCATAACTTCCTTACTCCGGTGGCCCGCTACTTCCACGTGAATAGCTTCCGTAGGTGCACCACACTTGAGACTCTGCCCATTCGCCAAAATTGCCTCCTTAGGCTCATAATGTTTATGCACAGGGATTCGCCACTCTTTCACCAGCTTCTTGTGCACAAAGTTTGCACTTGCGCCACTGTTGACCATACACTTCGCCTTGTTGCCGTCGACTACTCCTTCCACGATGATAGGCTTGTCAACGTCTCGTCCTTTGCTTCTCGGCAGGCTTCTGGGGATAACCTCCTTGTGAGTTTCCTTCTTCACGCCAGTAGACACCCCAGAACGACTTACTGGCGTCCTCCTTTTTCCTGTTGCTGAGGTTGCTTCGCCTTCACACGACAGTCTTGAGCCAGATGTCCAAGCTTGCCGCAATTATAGCAGGGTCCTCTCGGCTTGTAATTTTGTTGCCTGCGCTGGTTTTGGACAAGTCCCAACTCCATAGGTACTGGACCTTGACCACTTGTGCTTGGCACTTGAGAACCAAACTGTCAATGTTCTCAAAAGTTGTGGCTGCCTGTAGTGAAACAGATAGATAAAGTACTTAGTAAAACAGAATACTTTATCTATTCAAGACAAGGATCTTTGAACACAAGTGGTAGCTTCTTGAAAGAGAGATGGCTTCTTGAAAGTTAATATATTTCTGGATTTTGGCAAGTACAAGAGTGATTCTGGAATGTCTTTCTATGTTCTAGCTCTTGTTTATATACTTGCTACATAAGTAATTTCTAGGAAGGTGTATGTTGATGTGTTGGCACCCAACACATCCCAAAACTTGCCACCTCTTTCTAGAATAATGTACACATGTCCTTTTGACCTAAAAATGGCACATCTGACTTTTGCCACATGGAGTTCTTCTAGGTCTTTCCTCTAACTTCGAAAATGCCTTGGAAGGTTCAAAGGACATGAACCAAGTTACTAGAGTACCTATTCACACTTGACTCCACACCATACTACTTCAAATATATTTGAAAACATTAAAATATATGCAAACTAATGTATAATAACTCAAATCACTACATCACCCCCCCCATAGAAAAAGCGACGTCTCGGCGCGTCAAGTTAGGTCGTACACATGTGGAGCAAACTAGTCAACAGTTTCAAGTCAGATGCCACACATGTAAAGAGGACTAGTCAAAAGCGCCAAGTCAGGTGCTACACATGTAAGGTAGACTAGGCAATGTCGTAGGTGGTGTGACCTTATTGGCTAGCCTACTCCTTAATGATAAAGAAAATTGTACAAGTTGGCCAAAAATCTGGCACAAATTCAAAAATTCATAGCGGCCACAGAACTGCTCCAAATCTGAAAATTGGAGTGCCAGACGGACCGCGTCAGAGAACTCTACCGGGTCACCAAATTTGAGAGCATTCTCATTTCTGGAGTGTCGTTGAGAGCTGAGAGAGTAGGCACTCCTCCAAATCTGTGCAGAAACTTCTGAAAATCATAAGTCCTTCTATACTTCTCCAACTTCTGCAAACTAAGTCTCAAACTGGGCGTTGTAAGATGTTCTACCAGAGTCTTGAGTTTCAGAGCATTCCAAGTTCAGGGGAAGGCACAATGTCAGAAGGCATATTCTGTCCTAACAATGCCAGCAGCCTGACCCCCTTCTACTTAGAGCATCATATCTCTCTCACCAGTGCTCCAAATTGAGCAAACTTGGACTCTAAATGACCGGCTACTCATGGACTACAGCCAGGTAAATTTTCAGAATTTATTATGCAGAGACCTATTACCAGTAGCAGTTTTAGTTTTCTGTCCAGAAACTGCGAGAAGAGAAGAGTGTCTAATGTCAATTTTTCCTCTTTCTTGTTCTTGCAGGCTGCCTCCAAGGGGTCTTCTGCTGCTTCTTGATGGTGGCAGGCTGCCTCCCTGAAGTCTTCGGGCTTCTAGTAGAGAGACTTGGGGCTGGTCCAAGATGGGGGTTGGCGGCATGGAAGCGCTTCAACTTTCTCTGAACTTTGTCAAGGTAGTGCGCCGCCACCCAACTATTCTCCGAATCTGGATATCCTTTCCACTTGATCAAGTATTGCTGCTGTCTCCTGAAATTTCTCATAGCCACTATGTCTTCCACTTCGTACTCCAAATGATCATCCACTATTGTTGGGGCTGGTGGGGTTGTCACACGTCCTGGGAACTTGTTGTCGGGTTGCACATATGGCTTGAAGAGGGAAGCGTGGAATACGGGGTCGATGTGCATAGTCTGGGGAAGTTCTAGCTTGAAAGCAACGGGGTTGACTTGCTGGATAATCTTGAAGGGTCCCAAATACTTGGGAGAGAACTTGCTGCCGGCAGGCCTGTTGTTCAGGGAAATGTTCTTGGATGATAGTAACACGTTGTCACCCACTCTGTACGTAATTTCTCTTCTGGATCTGTTCGCCACTCTTGCTTGAGCATCTTGCGCGTGTTGTAGAGCTTTCTTCGCTGCTGTAAGGGCTGCTTCTAATGTCTCCATAAAATCTGTGGCTGCAGGTACTTCATCATGGCCAGCCGTGAAGCTCAGTGGCGTGGTCGGATGGAAGCCATAGTTGAGGAAGAATGGGGACTCTTGGGTAGAGGCCTGCGTAGTGTTGTTGTAGGCAAACTCGAGGGGGGTCAAGTACATGTCCCAGTCTTGCTCGAGGGTAGACACGTAGGCCTTTAGAGAGGTCTTTAGGGTACGATTCATACGCTCGGTTTGCCCATCTGATTGTGGGTGGTAGGCAGTAGACATATCCAGCGATGTACCCAAGTTCTTGAAGAGATTTTTCCAGAAATGGCTTGTGAATCTTGGATCTCTATCTGACACAATTCTTGATGGTAGTCCATGGAGTCGGAAGATGTTGTCAAAGATGAGTCTTGCAAGTTGTGGTGCTGTAGCCTTAGTCGTCGTGGGAATAAAATGAGCCATCTTGGTAAGTCTGTCCACCGCCGTGAGTATTGCATTATGGCCTCGAGGTGTCACGGGCAAGTCCACGATAAGGTCCATTGAGATGTCCGTCCATTGTCTTTCGGGGATTGGTAGTGGTTGGAGGAGTCCTCCCGCCTTTTGCGATGATGGCTTGATTCTTTGGCATGTGTCACAGCTCCTGCAGTACTCCTTGACTTGCTTAGACATGCCTGGCCAACAATAAGTCCTAGCTAGAACGCCCGTGGTCCTTAGGATTCCAAAGTGTCCTCCAAGAGGGTTGTCGTGTGCTTCTCGTAGAAGCAAGAGCCGGAGGTCTAAGTCATTAGGAACACATCTCTGGCCCGTATCTTGCCTCACCCAATAATTGCCTTCTTGCTTCTTGCATGGGTCCAAGGCTGCTTCTCCGTTCTTGTAGTAAGGGTCTCTTTCATAGGCGGCTGAAAATCGAGCTTCCAGATCTGTCTTCAGGGATACCATCACTGCATTTAATTGCAGTCTTGAGAGGGGGTCAGCCGGGTTTGTCTTGCCGGGCTGGTACTGAATCGTGATGTTGTATTGTTGCAAGTATCCGCTCCATCTTGCTTGTCTCCTTGAGAGATACGGCTGCGTTTGGAGGTGCTTTAACGCCTCGTGGTCCGTGGTGACCAGTACTTTGCGTCCTTCAACGTAGCAGCGCCAAACCTTCAAGGCATGTACAATCGCCAATGCCTCTCGCTCCGTGGTTGTATAATTTTGCTCGGCTGGATTTAGCTTCCTTGACTCGTAGGCGATGGGCTGCAGTCCCTTGCCTTGGTCTTGAAGCAGGATTGCTCCTATTGCATAGGAAGATGCATCGGTGATGACGTGGAAGGGCCAATCTGGGTTTGGACTTGGGAGTGTGAGCACCGGGGATGTGGTCAATCTTCGCTTTAACTCTTGAAATGCCTCTTCCTCTTTCTCGGTCCATGTATATAGCCTGTCCTTCTTGAGTAGATCTGTCAGGGGGGCTGCTATGTGCGAGAAGCCTTGGATGAATTTTCTGTACCAATTGGCAAATCCCAAGAATGACTGGAGTTCTTTCTTGGTCGTGGGGGTTGGCCATTCCTCCACCACCGTGGTCTTCTTGGGGTCTATCTTGATGCCATCAGCAGTCACGTGGAGACCTAGGAACTCCACTTCTTGTTTGGCAAACTCGCATTTTGACTCCTTCGCAAACAGCTTGTTTTGCTTCAATACTTCAAGGACTTCTTTCAAGTGTCTCGCATGCTCTTCAAGGGTCTTGCTGTAGATAAGGATGTCATCGATGAATACCACCACAAATCTGTCCAACATGGGCTGAAATATGGTGTTCATCATAGTCATGAAAGTTGCTGGCGCGTTGGTGAGTCCAAATGGCAGGACCATGAACTCAAAATGTCCATATCTTGTCCTGAATGCCGTCTTCTCTATGTCCGGTTCTGCGATGCGAATCTGGTGGTAGCCGCTCCGTAAGTCAATCTTCGTGAAGTACTTGGCTCCAACCAGCCGGTCCATGAGCTCATCCATGCGCGGCAGCGGGTATCGATTCTTGATGGTGATCTTGTTGAGGGCGCGATAGTCCACACACATCCTCAAGGTACCATCTTTCTTCTTGACAAATAGCACCGGGGCTCCAAATGGCGACTTGCTAGGTCGAATGAAGCCATGCTCCAGTAGCTCCTTGATTTGCTTCTTGACTTCGTCTAGCTCCGTGTATGACATTTTGAACGTAGGCCGAGAGATGGGCTTGCTTCCGGGCTCCAACTCTATCTTGTGGTCTACGAATCTTTTGGGGGGTAGGCCCTTGGGCAATTCCGGGGAGAACACTTCTTTGTAGTCCTCTAAGACTTCTTGTATCTCCTTGGGAACGGGGCTGCCTTCTTGACTCTCGATGTCTTTCTTGATGTCTTTTGGCGTGATCAAGGCCAAAAGAAGCTCGTGTCCCTTCCTCACAAGTCTCTTGAGTTGGAGGGCGGACAATAGTATCTCGTGTGCCGGCTTCTGGATGTCTTGGGTCTGGATATTCTGGATTGCGCGCAAAATACAGATTCTTGAAGTGATGTCATTCTTGATCTTGATAGTACCGGTCCTCCAATCAACTTGGGGGTTGTGCTTGGTCAACCAAGGCGTCCCTAGGATGACGTCGTACTTGCCCAATTGCATGGGGGAGAACACTACTCTATCCTTGAAGGACTTGATAGAGAGTGCCAAGGGGTACGTCTTCTTGGAAGGGGTAGTATAGGAGAATCCATCGGGCATCATAATCTCCTCGTCGTGGTCAAGAGTTCGCATAGTAATACCGTGCTTGGTGGCAAAATCTGCAGCAATGAAGTTGCCTTGAGCTCCGCTATCCACCAAGATGTGGACCTTCTCTCCTCCAAGGTAACCTCTCAAACTCATTGGGGCTGGAACGTCGTCTTCAACGGGGGTCTCCACCTCACTTGGCGTGTTGCCTTCTCGTGAAGTGGGTCTTGGGGTGGTAGGCTCCTGGCCTACCGGCGCTGTCCGTTTTTTGACAACTTTTTGGGGCATGAAAGTGCACGATGGCCCTTTTCCTTGCAATAAAAGCATAGTCCAGCCGTCATGAGAGCTTCTTTTTCAGCCGGGGAGAGTCTTGCTTTCACTCCTTGCTGGTTTCTTGCATCATAAGTGTCATTGGAGGGTCTTCCACTCTTCCGGGCAGCCGCGGGGTCCCTTTTAATAACTCCGATTTCCATGGGTGTGGGTCCAGATTCGGATGTGGAAGGGGCTGCGTACACCCGCGTCGTCGGTACCCGTGAAGATGAAGGCACGGAGTGCTTGAAATCCAAGGTATCCACCTTTTGGGCCACTTCAATGATCTTTGAGAAGTCCGTCAAGTCGCGTAACTCCACTTCCTTTGCCACCTTGGGTTTGAGGCCAAAGATGTAGCGGTCAATCTTCTCCTCGAGAGACATGTTGGGGATCTCAAGAGTGAGGGCGTGAAATCTGGATGTATACTCTTGAACGGACGTCGTTTGCTTGAGATGGTGGAGCTTTCCTCGGGCAATCTTCTCCGCATTGATGGGCATGAATTGCTTCTTGAGGGCCTCACGAAAATCTGCCCATCTTGCATATGATGGTGGGGGCTCTTGGCCGAGCATGGGGTGCGCCATAGCTTGATATATAGCCGCTTGATAGTTACGCCACCATGATGTTGCTGCTCCTCTAAGTAAGGTAACGGCAAAGGGAACGTAGTCCTCCTCGGGTACTTCAAGGAATGCGAGGTACGTCTCCACTTGGTAGAGCCATAAATTCAGGTTGGCACCTTTCCCGGGGTTGAAAGTGTCGGGTTTGCCGGGCTTGATGAGTTTCCTTGCTCTCGTTGGCTCTTGTGGAGGCGCTTGAGCCGGGGCTGGATTTTGAGCATTGCTCGCAATAGGGGCAACCATGGCAGCCATAGCTTCTCTTGACGCTTGCACGGTTGCTTCATAGGTGGCCAAGCCCACTTGGTTGTGGACGGTCATTAGGAAGGCTGCCCACTCATTTGCGGGAACTCCTTGTGGTGGGGTCAACTTTGCTATAGCGGCTGCCACGGGATTTGACGGTGCTCCTCCTTGTGGTGCTTCTTGTTGTTGGAGATTTCCTTGAGTAGGCTCTCCCATCGACGCTGGAGGAGGGTGTGCTCCTCCTTGTGGTGCTTCTTGTTGTTGCAGATTTTCTTGAGTGGGCTCTCCCATCGGCGCTGGAGGAGGGTGTCTTGGAGAGGAAGGGCTTCCTTCGAAAGCTTGCTGTTGGTCTTGAGGATCGGCCATCTTCTTGTGCTACCAAAGTGCCTAGCTCCGATACCACTGTAGTGAAACAGATAGATAAAGTACTTAGTAAAACAGAATACTTTATCTATTCAAGACAAGGATCTTTGAACACAAGTGGTAGCTTCTTGAAAGAGAGATGGCTTCTTGAAAGTTAATATATTTCTGGATTTTGGCAAGTACAAGAGTGATTCTGGAATGTCTTTCTATGTTCTAGCTCTTGTTTATATACTTGCTACATAAGTAATTTCTAGGAAGGTGTATGTTGATGTGTTGGCACCCAACACATCCCAAAACTTGCCACCTCTTTCTAGAATAATGTACACATGTCCTTTTGACCTAAAAATGGCACATCTGACTTTTGCCACATGGAGTTTTTCTAGGTCTTTCCTCTAACTTCGAAAATGCCTTGGAAGGTTCAAAGGACATGAACCAAGTTACTAGAGTACCTATTCACACTTGACTCCACACCATACTACTTCAAATATATTTGAAAACATTAAAATATATGCAAACTAATGTATAATAACTCAAATCACTACACTGCCCCACTGCCTCTGACTATACTCCACAGCGTCGACCCTGGTTGCCAATGTCATCATTTCTCCAACACTGGTAGGGTCCTTGAGCGCCACTTCCTTGGCCACTGTTGGCTTGAGTCCCCTCTTGAACTTGTCCATCATCTCCGACTCGTGCATGGATGGACATTGAAGCACCAGCTCGTTGAAGCGCGATATATACTCTTGAATGCTTCCTCGTTGACGAAGGCGCACCAATAGATCTCGAGCGGTAGCCTCGGGTGCAATAGGTTAAAATTGCCTCTTCAAGCCTTCAAATAGCTGATCAACAGTAGCAGGAACTCCAAACAGCTGCTCTTCTAAGCTCCAGCACTCTTCTTCAACAAAGTAATCACAAAGGCGACTTGCCTGTCGGGTGTGCGCGCAGAATACTCCATAAATTTCTTTACTCCAAAAATCCATTGATGAACAGGCGGCGTTCCACGCTCTCCAGCATACACTTCAGGCTTAGGTGCACGCACTCCGGATGCGGGTGGAACAACTGGTTGCACCACTGGTTGAACATGGATAGGAAGCATAGCAGGTGCAGGTGCCGAACTCGTTGAAGCGGCGTTCCAACCACAGCTCGCACCATTCTCTCCCCCTCTCGACGCATATTTTGTTGAAATTGTGTATAGACTTCTCCTCCAATTGCGTTTGCCATCTGCCTCCACACCGCCTGCATCTCTTGTTGCACCCTTGACAAAGGTGGTGCTGTCTGCTCCACGCAATCAACATGCTCGACATGTTCGCCTCCTCGTGTTGCCGACTGCGACTCCATAATATAATATGCAAACTAGCCCAGCTCCGATACGAGATAAAAGGGGCAGAGTGCCCTAGTGGAAGCGTTTTGACTCACGAGGAAAAGAACTACTTGCAATCATACTAAAGAGTGCAGCGGCATATCACTAAGAAAGCTTAGGAAAATTACTCAGCATTTTGAGTAGCAAGAAAGTGCTTACAAATGGACTAGGTTGAAAGGCCTTGTCATTACAAACTCGTAGAAATTTACAGAAGTGAAAACTGATAAGAAATGAAAAAATTATGTATATTTATAGTTTTTGCCTAAGTGCTCCTCTCTAGGAGGAAGCTACGGAATTTCCTAAGTGTTCGTCAATTCGTCCCTTCCTGAATATTTGTGAGTATGCCACCTCAGTCTCATTTGACGTGTTGGGTCGTCTTGACGTTCACATACATGTATCGAAATTACTAGAATATTTTATCTTAGGCGGGTTAGGCTAAATCGAAACTTCTAGGTGAATCGACCTCGTCAGCACTCCGCGTCAGCCGAACTTACGTGGAGGTTCGAGTTCACTCTAATGGGCCAGATGGCTCGACGCTGTCGGTCAATCCAACGATCGCACTCACCGCGAATTAAGGACAATCGTCAACCAACCTCAAAACTAATGAAACTTTGGAAATCCATAACTCTCTCAACACTTAACCAAATTTGATGAACTTTATAACAAAATGACCACAAACATGAACTCTACATTACTATGCAATCAGAATATACTTTCAAGGAACTCAAAAATGCACTTTATAAAGTTATGACCTTACAGTTGGGGTCATACACAGCTAAGATTGGGGCAGAACAGAGAGCATCTTTAAGGTTCTGGAAGGCAGCTTGCTGCTCTTCCTCCCACACATACCCTATGTCCTTCTTAGGAAGGTCAGTCAATTTGCTGGCCTTTGTATAATAATTCTCAATGAATCTTCTATAGTAGTTAGCCAACCCAAGGAAGGATCTAACTTCCGAGACAGACTGTGGTACTAGACAGTCCCTAATGGTCTGGACTTTCTTAGAATCCACACTAATGCCTTCCTTTCTGACAACGTGACCCAAAAATTCAATACTTTTCTTAAAGAAATCAGTCTTGGTCATTTTGGCATATAACTGATTTCTTCTCAGAGTGTCCATGACTGTCTTGAAGTGCTCAGCATGTTCAGCTTCAATTTTAAAGAAAATTAAAATATCATCCAAGAAGACTTGCATAAACTTATCCAAGTAAGGCCTGAAAATGTCACTTATAGCACCCATGAAGGTTGCAAGAGCATTAGTCAATCCAAATGGCATCACATTAAACTCATAGTGTCCATAACGTGTGCGGAAGGCAGTCTTGTGTTCATCTTCCTCAGCAATTCTGATTTGATGATAAACACTCTTGAGATCTATCTTACTGAACACTTTAGCACCAGCAAGTCCTTAATTCTAGGTAAAGCATACTTGTTCTTTTCTGTAATGCTGTTAAGAACTCTGTAATCCACACACATTCGCATACTACCATCTTTTTCGTTAACAAATAGGATGGGTGCGTCATAAGGTGATTTACTAGGGGAAATATAACCATTTTCCTCCACCTTTGCAATTTGTGTTTTCAACACTTTGCTCTCCACGTAAGACAAGCCATAGGTGCGTTGCCAAGGTGGCTGACTCTCAAGTAATAAATCAATCCGAAAATCTACTTCCCTCTTAGGGAGCAATCCAGGAGGCATATTTAAAACATCAACATACTGAGCAACAATTTTTGCAGCAGTAGGGTGCTTTGGAGGGCTCACCTTTTTCTCAACCACTTCTTCAAGTTGAGGAGGTAACTCTTTTAGCAACAGACAGAACATTCTATCTACCTTCTGGTTCCAGCTTTCGATGAACTCCACTGCATTCAACAATTTGCATCCTCCTGGAAGCCTCTCCTTTTCCTTCATTTGCCATCCATACAGGACAAGAGGAAGAGCACTGGTGGGTGAAAAGTTAGTCTGTCCCTCACTGGCTCCTCTCACTTTAATTGTACCTCTGCTCCAACACACTTCAGCTTGATGTCTGTTAAGTTAACACCTGCCTAGCACAAGATCATAAAAGCCAATTTTGAGTACCTCAAATGTAAGCATTTCAGTTAGAATTGCAATGCCAGAACCTTACTGGACCTCAATAGGCTTGGTTATAACTCCTCTCGGGATACTTGAGGCATCTCCAAGGAATATTTTTCTATTCTCTTGGGGGACAGTAGGCAGCCTTCGTTAACAAATGCCCTCACCTTCCTACCTGCAATCTTACAGTGCAGTAGGATTGGGGGGACTGACATTTCTTGACTTTCGCATTGTTCTCCTGACTTAGCAAAATAATGTTGGACATTAGGTGGAACAAGATCATCCAGAGTGTGCACTTTCGGGGATCTATATTGCTGATGGTCTCCTTTATCTGTTTGTCAGGCATGCATAGTGAATCCTGTTCAGCAGGACCCATAATACCTCCTACAAGGGCAGCTAGTGACGACTCACTATCTCTAGCATCCTCACAGTCGATAGACTGGAGTACTGACTGTTGCTGTCTCTTAAAGGCTGGTCCTTTCTCTCGACCTTTGGAAGGTGCTTAACCGGACACTGCTCTCTGTCATGACCCAGCTGCTAATAATGGTAGCAAATAGATTTTGCTGAGGCTGGTCTCGGCTTAGTCCTACCACCACCTCTTCTATAGCCACCCCGAGAGTATCCACCTCTCCCTCTAGACTGTATAACATTATACTCGTACTCATACTCATCACCCTGATCGTCCTCAACCTCATCTCCTTCAATTACATTGTAGGAACCGTGTGGCTTTTTGACAATCTTAGACACCAAGGCATTACTCTGGCGCTTGTGATTGAACTTCTTCTAATCCCAGGCATCAGCGTCCTGGATCAAGTGAGCCAGTTTCTCATACTTCTTTTTAGCAAAATGACCAGAGACTTCAAATTTCAAGCTATACCTGAAGTATGTTATCCATACCGCTCTGGCAAATCTGGCTGCTTCATCATGTTCTCCTGGAACTTTTGAGCAAAGTCAGCAATTGAAGTGGTCTGCTTCAGTGTCAAGGAGATCATGGCATAGATAGCTTTCACCTGCTGAATAATGACATCAAACTTCTCATGCAACATCTTGACAAACTCTACCCAAGTAAGGTCACCGAGTTGTTGAGCTTTACGCTCTCCTTTCCAATACAGCCACGAGTCTGCTGCACTACCTTTCAGTAGAGCACCAGTGTGCCTGACCTTCTCGTAATCCTGCAGTTCTGGGTGGTTCTCCAGCCACTGCTCAACATCAGCGAGAAACTTGATCAGGTAATACTCTTTGTTTCCCTCAGGATCATAGTCCTGGGAAGGTTTTGGCTTCAGCTTTTTAGGCCCTTCGCCACCACCACCAGTGGTTTGAGAATCCAGTTGGTCTCTGTCACGCAGCACTGCCATCATGATTGTAATGAATCGGTATATTGGTAAATATAATATTTATTTAAATATAATAGTTTGTTTAGTACATTGGTAGACTTAACATTCGATTAAATATGATAGTTAGTTAAGTTCAGCCTACTGAACTTTAGTTGATATTCAGTCTGCTAAACTTTATCAGTTTAATGACTCAGTCGGGAGCAGCAGGCTGAAGTCAACTTAGGTCAGCAAGCTGATACATTCTTTGACAGCCAGCTGACTTCCATACTCGGAAGCAGCGAATTGCCTAGATATGCATTCAAGTGTGGTATGCTAGATGAATGGCCAGATGACATCCTTGGGATGGATGGCGATTCGGAATGATGGAAAATGGCGGTGGATTTGGTTAACCGAGTTCCTACCAACGTGGTTAACTCTCGGGTAGGCGGTGCCATTGCACTTGCCGTTGAACAGTAAACTCATTCCACGTACATATGCTAGGTATTGCTCTCGAGTCCGGCATTCAAAAATGAGGCCAACTCTGTTGTACAGCTAACTGAGTCGACTTACCAAATAAGCGATTAATAAATAATAAAGATCTTTATATCAGCAAGTAATCTTTATGGTATTTTCTGTTAATTGATTAAACAGCAAGGGACAACACACGAGCAGTGGGCAATACTCGGAAGTCAAATGCAAGTAAATTAGCATCAATAATGCAATCAGGAAACTCATACTTAAGCAAGGCTAGAAGACAGTGCATATCAATGGCTTCTGGCCTTGGATCCAGATATCTCTCAGTAAGCAGTACAAGAGAGTTGGCCTTGTTTCCGAATGCCAAACTTGAGAGCAATCCTTGCATATGTATAATGAGTTTACTGTTCAACGGCAAGTGCGATGGCACCGCCTACCCGGGAGTTAACCACGTTGGTAGGACCTCAATTAACCAAATCTACCGCCATCTCCCATCATCCCGAATCGCCATCCATCCAAAGGATGTCATCTGGCCATTCGTCTAGCTTACCACACTTATGTGCGTAACTAGGCAGTTTGCTGCTACCGCGTACGGAAGTCAGCTGGCTGTCAAAGAAAGTGTCAGCAAGCTGACTTAAGTTGACTTCAGCCTGCTGCTCCCGGCTGAGTCATTAAACTGATTATTTAATAAAGTCCAAAAGACTCAATATTAACAAAAGTTCAGCAGTCTGAACTTATTTAACTATTATATTTGAATGAATATTATATCTACCAATATGCTGATTCATTACAATCTCTCCAACTTAACAGGTTGTCGTCTCGACAACACTAACACTGGGTACACGGTTTTCCCTAACTGAAAGTACTGATCTCTCTCCCACCGCCTCTTGCTCCAACGTTGATACTCAACGGTGGGGATCACTAGTAACAGCGTGCAGTGTCTTTTGCCCTCAGCCTACTGCCATTAGGAGGGAGATGTCCCTGGGGCCCTAGGGTCAGGGGAGTGTGACCTCCTCCTGTCTTGGGGTCTCCTGAAGCCTGGGGGATCCGTGTAGAGATCCCGCGGAGAACGCAATAACTGTGCTGTTTCCTGCTGTACAGTCTGAAACTGAATGGAGGCAGCCTTCTCTTGGGCAGCCCTCAAACTGACAGGTACATATACCGGAATCCCAGATTGATGTTGCATGACATGAGCTATAGGCACATGCCCTCTCTGCGAGGGAGATGCTGGCAGGCCTCTGGCTATTTCTCTAGCAGCCCTCCTGTCTGCCCTGTCTGACTGGGTCTCCGAGCCTGGAGATGGGCACTGTCCTCTGGCAATTTCCAGCCAAGTGGAATCTTCCTCTCCAGCGAGCTGATGCTGGGCCAACCCAGTCTTCTCCCTTAGAGGGGATGTGGCAAGCGTCAGGATCACAGCGGGGCTAGTGTCCTCCTCCTCGCCTTCGATCCCTCCTCCTCTCCGTCCCCTAGTTCCTCTGAGACTGCTAGGGTCTCTTCTGTCAGCTGCTCCAGCTCTTCCCGAGAAAAAGAATATCCCACTGACCTTCCCCTTTTGGGTGCTAGTGGGGGCTGTTGAGTCCGGACCCCATACAGGTCCTTTTCTCCCTGCTTGCTTGCCCAGTTGGCATAAGCGTGCTTTCCTTTAGAGAATGACTCTCAGGCCCTGCTCCTGTTCTCCTGCATTTCCTGGCTCATGCAGTCTCTTACTCCATCCAGTCTTGGGTTCCAAGCTGCAATGTGAGGAGGCAACACTATGTTCCCCTGTAGGTCTGTTAGGAAGTGTTCCTCCCTTGCCTTGTCATTTTGCTGGTCCCTCATGTTGATGGTCATCCATCGCCAATTGGTGGGCTTCTGGAAGAAGGCAGGGTCTCTCCTTTTGAGAGTACAAGGGTACCACTGCCCTGCAAATTCCAGCTGACCAATTTCCCTCGCCAAAAATCCCTTGCTCCTTCTCTCCACCTCATTATACATGGCCTTGAACCTGTTGTGGGATGTGGAGTCCTTAAAGCTGTCCGCGTCCATGGGGATCATCCTAATGACCCTATCTTTCCCCCAGATACCTGAAATTGTTACAGCTCCTGCTTTGTTCACCTGGGCCATTGCCTTGGCCTCTCTGACCGTATATCCTACCAACCTGGCATAATCGTGATAGAGGAGGAGTCCTGTGCTGACCTCTATATACTTGTCAAAGTTTTCAGATGTTTCCCCTTCCCTCTGCAGGAATTCCTTTTGCGACTCACTGCGACTTCTCTGGGCATATTTGAAGGCCTCTTCCAGCAGATCATAGCCCTCGCCCAACACTGTGTAGCGGTAGCTGCTGATTCTCCTCTGTTCTTCTTCTTCAGCCTGCTGCTTCTGTCTCTCCTCGGCTTGCCTCTCCTCTTCCGCCTTTTTGACCTCCTTTGCAACTTTTTTGTCCAATTCTTCCTGCCTCATCCTGGCCTGTTCCTCCTCTTCCTTCTTCTTTTGTGCCTCCCGTTGTTGTTGAAGTCGTTGTGATTCCAAAGCGGAGATGGAGGATGATTCGATGTCGCCACAGAATTGCAAGTATTTTGCATGTGCCTCTTCCGCTCTTCTCTTCCTCTTAAGTTCCGACTTCTTGGTCATCCTGCTCAATCATAAACACAATGCATTCAGTAAAGTCATGATACTTTGCCGCTACTGAGTGCCCGTGGTGAAGAAGAACGTGATAGGGAGAGTCCCTAGTGCGTAGTACCTTGTGTGAGTGAGTATAAGAGAGAATTGAGTTAGAAAGAAAAAGTGAGTATGAGCGCAGGTTGAATGTGCAGAATGGTTATAAAATTTGCCTGGCTGATCTCGAAACGGAACACACTCCCTCCAACTTAATTTTAAAGGTGGGCTGCCTGTCACAATTGTCACTTCCGGTCACTAGCTGTCACATTCCCCTCCAACTTATATGAAGACAAGACATCCTGTCACCTGTCCGTGTCCACTGAAATGACAGTTAGGGAGGGGTGCCAGCTGCCCGAAGGTGGAACCATTTCAACGCCCCTTTGGCATTGGTCAACTGGTCTTTAAATTTCCAAGTGTCCCCGGAGGCATCGTAACCCTTCCATCTGACCAGGTACTACATGACATATTTAGATGATCGACGGACAGAGCAAGCGTCTAAAATCTCCTTGACCTCATATTCCTCAAGGTCACCATCCCGAACAGCGGGGACCGGTCTCGATTGGACAGGTGACCAGCCTGTGAACAGTGTGTCACCTTTAATGTACGGTTCAAAGAAGGAGACATTAAAGACTAGGTGACCCTTGTATTCTGCTGACATGTTCAGTTTGTAAGCATTCTGACCGACACGGCGCACCACCAAATCTGGAGCGACCCAGACAGGACCAAGCTTTTTCTTGACCACACCAGGTAGGTACAGGTGCTGAGAGTGCAGTTTGACCAAATCGCCCTTAGAAAATGTCAGCTCTCGACGGTGCTGATTAGCGTATTTTTGTTGGTTTGCTTGGGCTTTGTGCAGGTTCTGTTGGACTTCTGACAGGGTGTCAACAAACTCCTGGGTTAACTGGAGGGAGACCGGATTGTCAATCCCTTCAGGGTGAGTTAAAGACTCCCCTAGTACATCTAAAGGAGACTTAGGGACTCTACCCAGGCTCAGTTCAGAAGGAGTCTTGCCCGTTGACGCGTGCACCGCACTGTTGACCGCAAACTGGATTTGAGGCAACAAGTCATCCCTATTGTCTTGGTTTTTGTTAATATATGCTCTCAGCACCTCTTGCAGAACTCGGTCAGTTCTTTCAGTCTCCCCATCAATCTGAGGGTGGTTTGCTGTGCTGAGCAGCTGTTTGACTCCTATTAACCCCATTGAAGCTCTCTAGAACTTAGAGGTAAATTTTCAGTCTCTGTTCGAGATGATATTAGAGGGTAGCCCATGTTGGCATACTACATGGTTGTAGAACCGTCTCGCTGTTACGAGTGCACTTACTTTGACAGTTGTCGGGATGAAAATGACCATTTTTTGTTAGTTTATCCACGACTACCAGTATCGAATCATGCCCATTGGCAGTTCGTGACAGTGTTACCACCCAGTCCATGGATATTGTTTCCCAGCGTGCAGCTGACATGGGCAGCGGTTGTAAGAGATCCCCCGGTGGTGTGTGTCTAGACTTGTTTCTTTGACACTGATCACAGGACTTAACATATTTCAAGACCTCCCGAGGTAACCCCTCCCAATGATAATGTTTTGCCAGTTTGCCAACAGTTTTGGCCTGCCCCAAATGCCCACCCCGTAAACTGTCATGTGCTTGACTCAGTAAAAGGGACCTTATTTCCAAGTTATTAGAAATGACTAGCTTTAGCCTGCCTGAAGTGGTTTCAGTCACCCAGACCCCTCTTTTAAGCCTATACCCAAGTGCAGTAGCAGGACACACACCATCAATGGGGCTGGGCCCAAATGTTGGGTCAGAAAGGTAGGCTTTCCTAAGTTGTTCAAGCAAGGCCTTTTTCACCTTTAATGCAGTGAGTGCACAAAGGACTTTATCTACAGCATGCTGACCAAAGTTCCTTTCTTGCAAGTCGAGTCTTCTAGAGAGTGCATCAGCAGAATTCAACTTTCCTGGTTTGTAGTCAATCTGGACTTGAAACTGCACCAGTGAAATGAATCGACTTACCAAATAGGCGATTAATAATTAATAAAGATCTTTATATTAGCAAGTAATCTTTATGGTATTTCTCGTTAACTGGTTTAACGGCAAAGGACAACACAATAGCAGTGAATAATACTCGTCAGTCAAATGCGAGTAAACTAGCATCAATAATGCAAATCGGTAAACTTATACATAAGCAAGGTTAGAAGACAGTGCGTATCAATGGCTTCTCGCCTTGGATTCAGAGTTCTCTCAGTAAGCTGTACAAGAGAGTTGGCTTCGTTTCCGAATGCCGAACTCGAGAGCAATGCCTAGCGTATGTACATGGAATGAGTTTACTGTTCAACGGTCAGTGCGATGGCACCGCCTACCCGGGAGTTAACCACGTTGGTAGGACCTCGGTTAACCAAATCCACCGCCATCTCCCATCATCCCGAATCGCCATCCATCATAGGGATGTCATCTGGCCATTCATCTAGCATATCACACTTAGATGCATATCGAGGCAGTTCGCTGCTACCGAGTACGGAAGTCAGCTGGCTCTCAAAGAATGTGTCAGCAAGCTGACTTAAGGTGACCTCAGCCTGCTACTTCCGGCCTGAGTCAGTGAATTGATATTAAGTATAAAGTCCAGCAGACTGATTGTTAACTAGAGTTCAGCAGGTTGAACTTATTTAACTATATTATTTAAATGAATATTATGTCAACCAGTGTACTGATTCATTACATCCAGCATCTGGCTCCAACGGTTCTCCCTCCTTGACAGTTTGGACTTCTTCTGAAAGTGAGTCAAATCTGTAATCACCTTAAAGGCTTTACCATGTAAGTATGCTCTCCAATGCTTGAGCACATGAATGATAGCTAGCAGCTCTTTATCATGCACAGAGTAATTAGTCTCAGCTGGATTAGATTTCATAGACTCATACAATACAAGATGCCACTCCTGCTTTACTTTACCATCTTTGTGGTTTTGTCAGCAGGTTGCAACAACATAGCACTCATGGCAAAGTCAGAAGCATCAGTAACCACCTGCACAGGTTTGCTGGGGTCATACACGGCTTGCACTGGGGCAGAACAAAGAGCATCTTTAAGGGTCTGGAAGGCAGCCTGCTGCTCTTCCCCCCACACATACCCTATGTCTTTCTTAATAAGGTCAGTCAGTTTATCGGCTTTTGTAGAATAATTCTCAGTAAATCTCCTATAGTAGTTAGTTAGCCAACCCAAGGATGGATCTAACTTCGGAGACAGATTGTGGTACAAGCCAGTCCTTTATGGTCCGGACTTTCTTAGGATCCATACTGATGCCTTCTTTGCTGACAACATGGCCTAGAAATTCAATACTTTCCTTGAAGAAATCACACTTGCTCATTGTAGCATACAACTGGTTTCTCCTCAGAGTGTCCATGACTGTCTTTAAGTGTCCAGCATGCTGAACTTCATCTTTAGAGAAAATTAAAATATCATCGAGGAAGACTTGCAAAACCTTATCCAGGTAAGGTCTGAAAATGTCATTCATAGCACCCATGAAGGTTGCAGGAGCATGAGTCAGTCCAAATGGCATCACGTTGAACTCATAGTGTCTATAACGTGTGCGGAAGGCAGTCTTGTGTTCATCCTCCTCAGCAATCCTGATTTGATGATAACTACTCTTGAGATCTATCTTACTGAACACTTTAGCACCAGACAGGGTATCAAGCAAGTCCTCGATTCTGGGTAAAGCATACTTGTTCTTTATTGTAAATTTGTTAAGAGCTCCGTAATCAACGCACATCTGCATACTCTCATCCTTTTTCTTAACAAAGAGGATGGGTGCGCCATTAGGTGATTTACGAGGGAAAATGTACCCATTCTCCTCAAGCTCTGCAATCTGTGTTTTCAACTCTTCGCTCTCCACATAAGACAAGCCATAAGTGCGTTGCCAGGGTGGCTGACTCCCAGGTAATAAGTCAATCCTGTGATCCACTTCCCTCTTAGGAGGTAGTCCTGAAGGCATGTTAAAAACATCAGTGTACTGAGCAACAATTTTTGCAGCAGTAGGGTGCTCCGGAAAACTTACCATTTTCTCAACCACTTCTTCATGTTGAGGAGGTACCTCTCTTAGCAACAAACAGAACATTCTGTTTTCCTTCTGGTTCCAGCTTTCGATGAACTCTATTGCATTCGGCAATTTGCATCCTGCTGGAAGCCTCTTCTTTTCCTTCATTTGCCATCCATACAGGACAAGGGGAAGAGCACTGGTGGGTGCCAAGTTAGTCTGCCCATCACTGGCTCCTCTCACTTCAACTGTACCTCTGCTCCAACACACTTCAGCTTAATGTCTATTAAGCCAGGACCTGCCTAGCACGAGATCATAAAAACCAGTGTTGAGTACCTCAAATATAAGCGTTTCAGTTAGAACTGCAATGAACTGGACCTCAATAGGCTTGCTTATAATTCCTCTCGGGATACTTGAGGCATCTCCAAGGAATATTTTTCTATTCCCTTGGGTGACAGTAGGCAGCCTTAGCCGCTTAATTAAGGCCTTATGGATGAAAGTATGTGACGCCCCTCCGCCAACAAATGCCCTCACCTTCCTACCTGCAATCATGCAATGCAGTTGGATAGGGGGGACTGTCTTTTCCTGACTTTCGCATTGTTCTCCTGACTTAGCGAAGAAATGTTGGACATCAGGTGGAACAAGATCATCCAGAGTGTGCACTCTACGGAGATCTATATTGCTGATGGTCTCCTTTATCTGGTTGTCAGACATGCATAGTGAATGCAGTTCAACAGGACCCATAATACCTGCTATGAGGGCAGCTAGTGACGACTCACAATCTCTAGCATCCTCACAGTCAGTAGACTGGATTACTGACTGTTGCTGTCTTTTAAAGGCTGGTCTTTTCTCTCGACCTTTGGGAGGTGCTTCACTAGGCACTGCTCTCTGAAGTGACCCGTCTGCTGGCAATGGAAGCAAACAGATTTTGCTGAGGTTAGTCTCGGCTTACTCCTACCACCACCTCTTCCATAGCCACCTTGCGAGGAACCACCTCTCCCTCTAGACTGCATAGCATTATATTCTTACCCGTATTCATCACCCTGATCATCCTCAACCTGGTCTTCCTCAATTGCATTGTAGGAACCGTGGGGCTTTTTGACAACCTTAGACACCAAAGCATTACTCTGGCGCTTGTGATTGATTTGCTGCTGATCCCAGGCATCAGCATCTTGGATCAAGTCAGCGAATTTCTCATACTTCTTTTCAGCAAAAATAACCAGAGTCTTCGGATTTTAAGCCATACCTGAAGTATGCTATCCTATACCGCTCTGGCAAGTCTGCTTGCTTCATCATGTTCTTCTGAAGCTTTTGAGCAAAGTCAGCAACTGAAGTGGTCTGCTTCAGTGTCAAGGAGATCATGGCATAGATAGCTTTCTCCTGCTGATTGATCACATTAAACTTCTCATGCAGTTTCTCGACAAAATTTACCCAAGTAGGGTCACCGAGTTGTTGAGCCTTACGCTTCCCTTTCCAGTACAACCACCAGTCTACTGCACTGCCTTTCAGTAGAGCACCAGTGTGCTTGACATTCTCGTGATCTTGCAGTTCTGGGTAATTCTCCAGCCATTGCTCAACATCAGCAAAAAACTTGATCAGATAACACTTTTTGTTCCCCTCAGGATCATAATCCTGGGGAGGTTTTGGTTTGGGCTTACTAGGCCCTCTGCCACCACCACCAGTGGTTCGAGAACCCAGTTGGTCTCTATCTTGTAGCAGAGGCATTATGATTCTTCTGTCCTCCTCTTGGGACTGATACATGCTCGCCATTTGCGATTGCATTTGCACGAACAATGCTCCCAAATCCACACTCTGAGGTGGGAGTCTAGCATATGCAGCAGTAGCAGTGGCATCCCCTCGTCGAGTAGTGTCCTCAACAGTCCCTCTCGCCGCATTCAGACGGTCACGAATTTGACCTAGGGGCACATTGAGTTGTACAACAGGAGGTGGGTTCAGAATATTGGCCCTTGATGCCGTATGTTCTTCGACAGTGCACTCGTCCGCTGGCTGTCCTTCCCTCCTTTCTGTATCTTTAGCAACCTTTGCTAATTGTTCAACTTCTAATGTGGCTCTCTCCTCCTCAGCCTGTTCTGCTGCGACTACGACAATAGCAGCTGCCTCATCTGCAGCCTCTCTAGCTGCAGTATCTGCCACTGCTTCAGAATAGGTACGGGTTCTCGCTACATGGCTTTCAGCCTGGTTTTTAACATTCTTGGTATCCTGGTTCTCCATGTTTTGGGAGTCGCTAGTTTGAGACCTCGTCCTTACCACACAAAGAAGACTGTGATAACTACTCCAATACCACTGAAATGAATCGACTTACCAAATAAGCAATTAACAAATAATTAAGATCTTTATATCAGCAAGTAATCTTTATGGTATTTTCTGTTAATTGGTTAAACAGCAAGGGACAACACACTAGCAGTGGACAATACTCGGAAGTCAAATGCAAGTAAACTAGCATCAATAATGCAATCAGGAAACTCATACTTAAGCAAGGCTAGAAGACAGTGCATATCAATGGCTTCTCGCCTTGGATCCAGATATCTCTCAGTAAGCAGTACAAGAGAGTTGGCCTTGTTTCCGAATGCCAAACTCGAGAGCAATCCTTGCATATGTACATGGAATGAGTTTACTATTCGACGGCAAGTGCGATGGCATCACCTCCCCGGGAGTTAACCACGTTGGTAGGACTTTGGGTAACCAAATCCACCGCCATCTCCTATCATCCCGAATCGCCATCCATCCAAAGGATGTCATCTGGCCATTCATCTAGCACACCACACTTAGATGCGTATCTAGGCAATTCGTTGCTACCGCGTACGGAAGTCAGCTGGCTGTCAAAGAATGTGTCAGCAAGCTGACCTAAGTTGACTTCAGCCTGCTGCTCTCGGCTGAGTCATTAAACTGATTATTTCATAAAGTCCAAAAGATTCAATATTAACTACAGTTCAGCAGGTTGAACTTATTTAAGTATTATATTTAAATGAATATTATCTCTACCAATATATTGATTCATTACACTGAGAGATATCTGAATCCAAGGCGAGAAGCCATTGATATGCAACGTCTTCTAGCCTTGCCTATGTATGAGTTTAGTGATTGCATAATTGATGCTAGTTACTTGCGTTTGACTTGCAAGTATTGTCCACTGCTTGTGTGTTGTCTCTTGCTGTTTAATCAATCAACAGAAAATTCATAAAGATTACTTGCTGATGTAAAGATCTTCATTAATTGTTAATTGCCTATTTGGTAAGTTGATTCATTTCAGTGGTATCGGAGCTTTTATCACAATCTTCTTTGCATGGTAAGGTCAAGGTCTTAAATTAGCAACTCCCAAGACATGGAGAACCAGGATAACGAGAATGTCAAAAACCAGGCTAAAAGCCATGTAGCGGAAATCCGTACCTATTCTGAAGCAGTGGCAGATACTGCAGCTAGAGAGGCTGTTGATGAGGCTGCTGCTATTGCCGCAGTGGCAACACAACACGCAGAGGAGGAGAGACTCAAGTTAAAAGCCGAACGATTTGCAAAAGTTGCTGCAGATGCAGAGAGGAGGGAAGGGCAGCCAGCGGAGGAGCGCACTGTCGAAGAACTTATGGCAGCAAGGGCCAATATTTTGACCTCACCTCCTCCTGTACAACTAAATGTGCCTCAAGGTGACCTTCGTGAGCGACCGAATGTGGCAGGAATTGCTGCTGCAGGAGCAAGAGGAAATGTTGAGGATACTATACAGCGAGGGGATGCCATTACACTGCTACATTTGCTAGACTTCCACCTCAGAGTGTAGATATGGGAGCATTGTTTGTGCAAATGCAATCGCAAATGGCGAGCATGTATCAGTCCCAACAGGAGGACAGAAGAATCATAATGTCTCTGCTACGAGATAGAGACCAACTGGATTCTCAAACCACTGGTGGTGGTGGCAGAGGGCCTAGTAAGCCTAAGCCAAAATCTCCCCAGAACTATGATCCTGAGGGAAACTAAAAGTATTACCTGATCAAGTTTCTTGCTGATGTTGAGCAGTGGCTGGAGAACTACCCAAAACTGCAAGATTACGAGAAGGTCAGGCACACTCTTGCTCTACTGCAAGGCAGTGCAGCAAACTGGTGGCTGTATTGGAAAGGAGAGCGTAAGGCTCAACAACTCGGTGACCTTACTTGGGTAGAGTTTGTCAATAAGCTGCATGAGAAGTTTGATGTTATCAATCAGCAGGAGAAAGCTATTTATGCTATGATCTCCTTGACACTGAAGTAGACCACTTCAGTTGCTGACTTTGCTCAAAAGTTCCAGGAGAACATGATGAAGCAGCCAGATTTGCTAGAGCGATATAGGATAGCATACTTCAGGTATGGCTTAAAATTTGAAGTCTCAGGTCGTTTTGCTGAAAAGAAGTATGAGAAACTGGCTCACTTGATCTAGGACGCTGATGCCTGGGCTCAGCGGCAATTTAATCACAAGCGTCAGAGTAATGCTTTGGTGTCTAAGATTGTCCAAAAGCCACACGATTCCTATAATGCAATTGAAATAGATGAGGTTGAGGACGATCAGAGTGATGAGTATGAGTACAAGTATAATGTTATACAGTCTAGAGGGAGAGGTGGATACTCACGGGGTGGCTATGGAAGAGGTGGTGCTAGGACTAAGCCGAGATTAGCCTCAGCAAAATCTATCTGCTACCATTGTCAGCAACTGGTTCACTTTAGAGAGCAGTGTCCGGTCAAGCACCTTCCAAAGGTCGAGAGAAAGGACCAGCCTTTAAGAGACAGCAACAGTCAGTACTCAAGTCAATTGACTGTGAGGATGCTAGAGATATTGAGTCGTCACTAGCTGCCCTCGTAGGAGGTATTATGGGTCCTACTGAAGTGGATTCACTATGCATGCCTGACAACCAAATAAAGGAGACCATCAGCAATATACATCCCCGAGAGTGCACACTCTGGATGATCTTGTTCCACTTAATGTCCAACATTTCTTTGCTAAGTCAGGAGAACAATGCGAAAGTCAAGAAAAGACAGTCCCCCCTATCCTACTGCATTGCATGATTGCAGGTAGGAAGGTGAGGGCATTCGTTGACGGAGGGGCGTCACATACTTTGATCCATAAGGACTTAGTTAAGCAGCTAAGGCTGCCTACTGTCACCCATGGGAATAGAAAAATATTCCTTGGAATTGCCTCAAGTATCCCGGGAGGACTTATAACCAAGCCTATTGAGGTCCAGTTAGGTTCTGGCATTGCAGTTCTAACTGAAACGCTTACATTTGAGGTACTCAACACTGGCTTTTATGATCTGGTGCTAGGCAGGTCCTGGCTTAATAGACATCAAGCTGAAGTCTGTTGAAGCAAAGGTACAGTTAAAGTGAGAGGAGCCAGTGATGGGCAGACTAACTTGGCACCCACCAGTGCTCTTCATCTTGTCCTGTATGGATGGCAAATGTAAGAAAAGAAGAGGTTTTCAGGAGGATGCAAATTGCTAAATGCAATGGATTTCATTAAAAGCTGGAACCAGAAGAAAGATAGTTATGTCTGCTGCTGAACGGGATACCTTCTCCACTTGAAGAAGTGGTTGAGAAAAAGGTAAGCCCTCGGGAGCCCTACTGCTGCAATAATTCTTGCTCAGTATGCTGAAGTTTTCAATATGCCTTCAAGATTGGAGGCAAGTAGATAATAGGATTGATTTATTACCGGGGAGTCAGCCACCCTGGCAACGCACTTATGGCTTGTCTTATGTGGAGAGTGAAGAGTTGAAAACACAGGTTGCAAAGCTGGAGAAAAATGGTTATATTTCCCCCCGTAAAACACCTTATGGGGCACCCATCCTATTTGTTAAGAAGAAGGATGGAAGTATGCAGATGTGTATGGATTACAAAGCTCTTAACAGAATTACAGTAAAAGTTTGCTTTGCCCAGAATCAAGGATGTAGTGAAACAGATAGATAAAGTACTTAATAAAACAGAATACTTTATCTATTCAAGACAAGGATCTTTGAACACAAGTGGTAGCTTCTTGAAAGAGAGATGGCTTCTTGAAAGTTTATATATTTCTGGAATTTGGCAAGTACAAGCGTGATTATGGAATGTTTTTCTATGTTCTAGCTCTTGCTTATATACTTGCTACATAAGTAATTTCTAAGAAGGTGCATGTTGATGTGTTGGCACCCAACACATCCCAAAATTTGCCACCTCTTTCTAGAATAATGTACACATGTCCTTTTGACCTAAAAATGGCACATTTGACTTTTGCCATGTGGAGTTCTTCTAGGTTTTTCCTCTAACTTCGAAAATGCCTTACAAGGTTCAAAAGACATGAACCAAGTCACTAGAGTACCTATTCACACTTGAATCCACACAATACTACTCCAAATATATTTGAAAACATTGAAATATATGCAAACCAATATATAATAACTCAAATCACTACATCACCCCCCCGCCAGAAAAAGCGACGTCTCGGCGCGTCAAGTCAGGTCTTACACATGTGGAGCAGACTAGTCAACAGCTTCAAGTCAGATGCCACACATGTGAAGAGGATTAGTCCAAGGCGCCACGTCAGGTGCTACACATGTAAGGTAGACTAGGCAAGGTCGTGGGTGGTGTGACCTTGTTGGCTAGCCTACTCCTTGATGATAAAGAAAATTGTACAAGTTGGCCCAGAATCTGCCACGAATTCAAAAATTCATAGCGTCCACAGAATTGCTCCAAATCTAAAAATTTGAGTGCCAAACGGACCTTGTTAGAAAAACCTACCGGATCACCAAATTTGAGAGCATTCTAATTTCTGGAGTGTCGTTGAGAGCTGAGAGAGTAGGCACCTTTGCAAATCTGTGCAGAAACTTCTGAGAATTGTAAGTCCTTCTATGCTTCTCCAAATTCTGCAAACTAAGTCTCAAACTGGGTTTTGTAAGATGTTCTACCAGAGGCTTGAGTTTCAGAGCATTCCAAGTTCAGGAGAGGGCACAATGTCAGAAGACATATTCTGCCCTAACAATGCCAGCAGCTTGACCCCCTTCTACTTAGCGCATCATATCTCTCTCACCAGTGCTCCAAATTGAGCAAACTTGGACTCTAAATGATTGGCTACTTATGGGCTACAGCCAGGTAAATTTTCAGAATTTATTATGCAAAGACCTATCACCAGTATCAGTTTTAGTTTTCTGTCCAAAAACTGCAAGAAGAGAAAAGTGTCTAATGTCGTTTTTTCCTCTTTGTGGTTCTTGCGGGCTGCCTCCAAGGGGTCTTCTGCTGCTTCTTGATGGTGGCAGGCTGCCTCCCTGAAGTCTCCGGGCTTCTAGTAGAGAGACTTCGGGCTGGTCCAAGATGGGGGTTGGCGGCATGGAAGCGCTTCAACTTTCTCTGAACTTTGTCAAGGTAGTGCGCCGCCACCCAACTATTCTCTGAATCTGGATATCCTTTCCACTTGATCAAGTATTGCTGCTGTCTCCTGAAATTTCTCATAGCCACTATGTCTTCCACTTTGTACTCCAAATCATTATCCACTATTGTTGGGGCTGGTGGGGTTGTCACACGTCCTGGGAACTTGTTGTCGGGTTGCACATATGGCTTGAAGAGGGAAGCGTGGAATACGGGGTCGATGTGCATAGTCTGGGGAAGTTCTAGCTTGAAAGCAACGGGGTTGACTTGCTGGATAATCTTGAAGGGTCCCAAATACTTGGGAGAGAACTTTCTGCCGGCAGGCCTGTTGTTCAGGGAAATATTCTTGGATGATAGTAACACGTTGTCACCCACAATGTATGTAATTTCTCTTCTGGACCTGTTTGCCACTCTTGCTTGAGCATCTTGCGCCTGTTATAGAGCTTTCTTCGCTGCTATAAGGGCCGCTTCTAATGTCTCCATAAAATCTGTTGCTGCAGGTACTTCATCATGGCCAGCCGTGAAGCTCACCGGCGTGGTTGGATGGAAGCCATAGTTGAGGAAGAATGGGGACTCTTGGGTAGAGGCTTGCGTCGTGTTGTTGTAGGCAAACTCCAGGGGGGTCAAGTACATGTCCCAATCTTGCTCTAGAGTAGACACGTAGGCCTTTAGAGAGGTCTTTAGGGTACGATTCATACGCTCGGTTTGCCCATCTGATTGTGGGTGGTAGGCGGTAGACATATCCAGCAATGTACCGAAGTTCTTGAAGAGATTTTTCCAGAAATGGCTTGTGAATCTTGGGTCTCTATCTGACACAATTCTTGATGGTAGTCCATGGAGTCGGAAGATGTTGTCAAAGATGAGTCTTGCAAGTTGTGGTGCTGTAGCCTTAGTCGTCGTGGGAATAAAATGAGCCATCTTAGTAAGTTTGTCCACCACCGTGAGTATTGCATTATGGCCTCGAGGTGTCACGGGCAAGTCCACGATAAGGTCCATTGAGATGTCCGTCCATTGTCTTTCGGGGATTGGTAGTGGTTGGAGGAGTCCTCCCGCCTTTTGCGATGATGGCTTGATTCTTTGGCATGTGTCACAGCTCCTGCAGTACTCCTTGACTTGCATAGACATGCCTGGCCAACAATAAGTCCTAGCTAGAACGCCCGTGGACCTTAGGATTCCAAAGTGTCCTCCAAGAGGGTTGTCGTGTGCTTCTCGTAGAAGCAAGAGCCGGAGGTCTATGTCATTAGGATCACATCTCTGGCTCGTGTCTTGCCTCACCTAATAATTGCCTTCTTGCTTCTTGTATGGGTCCAAGGTTGCTTCTCCGTTCTTGTAGTAAGGGTCTCTTTCATAGGCGGCTGAAAATCGAGCTTCCAGATCTGTCTTCAGCGATGTCATCACTGCGTTTAATTGCAGTCTTGAGAGGGGGTCAGCCGGGTTTGTCTTGCCGGGCTGGTACTGAATTGTGATGTTGTATTGTTGCAAGTATCCGCTCCATCTTGCTTGTCTCCTTGAGAGATACGGCTGCGTCTGGAGGTGCTTTAACGCCTCGTGGTCCGTGGTGACCAGTACCTTGCGTCCTTCAACGTAGCAGCGCCAAACCTTCAAGGCATGTACAATCGCCAATGCCTCTCGCTCCGTGGTTGTGTGATTTTGCTCGGCCGGATTTAGCTTCCTTGACTTGTACGCAATGTGCTGCAGTCCCTTGCCGTGGTCTTGACGCAGGATTGCTTCTATTGCATAGGAAGATGCATCGGTGATGACATGGAAGGGCCAATCTGGGTTTGGACTTGGGAGTGTGAGCACCAAGTATGTGGTCAATTTTCGCTTTAACTCTTGAAATGCCTCTTCCTCTTTCTCTGTCCATGTATATAGGCTGTCCTTCTTGAGTAGATATGTCAGGGGGGCTGCTATGTGCGACAAGCCTTGGATGAATTTTCTGTACCAATTGGCAAGTCCCAAGAATGACTGGAGTTCTTTCTTGGTCGTGGGGGTTGGCCATTCCTCCACCACCGTGGTCTTCTTGGGGTCCATCTTGATGCCATCAGCAGTCACGTGGAGACCTAGGAACTCCACTTCTTGTTTGGCAAACTCGCACTTTGACTCCTTTGCAAATAGCTTGTTTTGCTTCAATACTTCAAGGACTTCTTTCAAGTGTCTCGCATGCTCTTCAAGGGTCTTGCTGTAGATAAGGATGTCATCGATGAATACCACCACAAATCTGTCCAACATGGGCTGAAATATGGTGTTCATCATAGTCATGAAAGTTGCTGGCGCGTTGGTGAGTCCAAATGGCAGGACCATGAACTCAAAATGTCCATATCTTGTCCTGAATGCCGTCTTCTCTATGTCCGGTTCTGCGATGCGAATCTGGTGGTAGCCGCTCCGTAAGTCAATCTTCGTGAAGTACTTGGCTCCAACCAGCCGGTCCATGAGCTCATCCATGCGCGGCAGCGGGTATCGATTCTTGATGGTGATCTTGTTGAGGGCGCGATAGTCCACACACATCCTCAAGGTACCATCTTTCTTCTTGACAAATAGCACCGGGGCTCCAAATGGCGACTTGCTAGGTCGAATGAAGCCATGCTCCAGTAGCTCCTTGATTTGCTTCTTGACTTCGTCTAGCTCCGTGTATGACATTTTGAACGTAGGCCGAGAGATGGGCTTGCTTCCGGGCTCCAACTCTATCTTGTGGTCTGCGAATCTCTTGGGGGGTAAGCCCTTGGGCAATTCCGGGGAGAATACTTCTTTGTAGTCCTCTAAGACTTCTTGTATCTCCTTGGGAACGGGACTGCCTTCTTGACTCTCAATGTCTTTCTTGATGTCTTTTGGCGTGATCAAGGTCAAAAGAAGCTCGTGTCCCTTCCTCACAAGTCTCTTGAGTTGGAGGGCGGACAATAGTATCTCGTGTGCCGGCTTCTTGATGTCTTGGGTCTGGATATTCTAGATTGCGCGCAAAATACAGATTCTTGAAGTGATGTCATTCTTGATCTTGATAGTACCGGTCCTCCAATCAACTTGGGGGTTGTGCTTGGTCAACCAAGGCGTCCCTAGGATGACGTCGTACTTGCCCAATTGCATGGGGGAGAACACTACTCTATCCTTGAAGGACTTGATAGAGAGTGCCAAGGGGTACGTCTTCTTGGAAGGGGTAGTATAGGAGAATCCATCGGGCATCATAATCTCCTCGTCGTGGTCNAATTGGGCATCATAATCTCCTCGTTGTGGTCAAGAGTTCGCATAGTAATACCGTGCTTGGTGGCAAAATCTGCAGCGATGAAGTTGCCTTGAGCTCCGCTATCCACCAAGATGTGGACCTTCTCTCCTCCAAGGTAACCTCTCAAACTCATTGGGGCTGGAACGTCGTCTTCAACGGGGGTCTCCACCTCACTTGTCTTGTTGCCTTCTCGTGAAGTGGGTCTTGGGGTGGTAGGCTCCTGGCCTACCGGCGCTGTCCAGCCGTCATAAGAGCTTCTTTTTCAGTCGGGGAGAGTCTTGCTTTCACTCCTTGCTGGTTTCTTGCATCATAAGTGTCATTAGAGGGTCTTCCACTCTTCCGGGCAGCCACGGGGTCCCTTTTNCACGGGGTCCCTTTTAATAACTCCGGTTTTCCATGGGTGTGGGTCCAGATTTGGATGTGGAAGGGGCTGCGTACACCCGCGTCGCCGGTACCTGTGAAGATGAAGGCACGGAGTGCTTGAAATCCAAGGTATCCACCTTTTGGGCCACTTCAATGATCTTTGAGAAGTCCGTCAAGTCGCGTAATTCCACTTCCTTTGCCACCTTGGGTTTGAGGCCAAAGATGTAGCGGTCAATCTTCTCCTCGAGAGACATGTTGGGGATCTCAAGAGTGAGGGCGTGAAATCTGGATGTATACTCTTGAACGGACGTCGTTTGCTTGAGATGGTGGAGCTTTCCTCGGGCAATCTTCTCCGCATTGATGGGCATGAATTGCTTCTTGAGGGCCTCACGAAAATCTGCCCATCTTGCATATGATGGTGGGGGCTCTTGGCCGAGCATGGGGTGCGCCATAGCTTGATATATAGCCGCTTGATAGTTACGCCACCATGATGTTGCTGCTCCACTAAGTAAGGTAACGGCAAAGGGAACGTATTCCTCCTCAGGTACTTCAAGGAACGCGAGGTAAGTCTCCACTTGGTAGAGCCATAAATTCAGGTTGGCACCTTTCCCGGGGTTGAAAGTGTCGGGTTTGCCGGGCTTGATGGGTTTCCTTGCTCTCGTTGGCTCTTGTGGAGGCGCTTGAGCCGGGGCTGGATTTTGAGCATTGCTCGCAATAGGGGCAACCATGGCAGCCATAGCTTCTCTTGACGCTTGCACGGTTGCTTCATAGGTAGCCAAGCCCACTTGGTTGTGGACGGTCATTATGAAAGCTGCCCACTTATTTGCGGGAACTCCTTGTGGTGGGGTCAACTTTTCTATAGCGGCTGCCACGGGATTTGACGGTGCTCCTCCTTGTGGTCCTTCTTGTTGTTGCAGATTTTCTTGAGTGGGCTCTCCCATCGGCGTTGGAGGAGGGTGTCTTGGAGAAGAAGGGCTTCCTTTGAAAGCTTGCTGTTGGTCTTGAGGATCGGCCATCTTTTTGTGTTACCAAAGTGCCTAGCTTTGATACCACTGTAGTGAAACAGATAGATAAAGTACTTAGTAAAACAGAATATTTTATCTATTCAAGACAAGGATCTTTGAACACAAGTGGTAGCTTCTTGAAAGAGAGATGGCTTCTTGAAAGTTAATATATTTCTGGATTTTGGCAAGTACAAGAGTGGTTCTGGAATGTTTTTCTATGTTCTAGCTCTTGCTTATATACTTGCTACATAAGTAATTTCTAAGAAGGTGCTTGTTGATGTGTTGGCACCCAACACATCCCAAAACTTGCCACCTCTTTCTAGAATAATGTACACATGTCCTTTTGACCTAAAAATGGCACATTTGACTTTTGCCATGTGGAGTTCTTCTAGGTTTTTCCTCTAACTTCGAAAATGCCTTAGAAGGTTCAAAAGACACGAACCAAGTCACTAGAGTACCTATTCTCACTTGAACCCACATAATACTACTCCAAACATATTTGAAAACATTAAAATATATGCAATCTAATATATAATAACTCAAATCACTACAAAGGACTTGCTTGATACCCTGTCTGGTGCTAAAGTGTTCAGTTTGATAGATCTTAAGAGTGGTTATTATCAAATCAGAATTGCTGAGAGGGACGAACACAAACCTGCTTTTTGCACACGTTAAGGACATTATCAATTCAATGTGACGCCATTTGGACTGACTAATGCTCCTGCAACCTTTATGGGTTTCATGAATGACATTTTCAGGCCTTACTTGGATAAGTTTGTGCAAGTCTTCTTGGATGATATTTTAATTTTCTCTAAAAATGAAGCTGAGCATGCTGAGCACTTAAACACAGTCATGGACACTTTAAGAACAAATTAATTATACGCTAAAATGAGCAAGTGTGATTTCTTCAAAGAAAGTATTGAATTCTTGGGCCACGTTGTCAGTAAAGCAGGCATTAGTGTGGATCTAAAGAAAGTCCAGACCATAAGGGATTGGACAGTACCACAGTCTGTCTCGGAAGTTAGATCCTTCCTTGGGTTGGCTAACTATTATAGGACATTCATTGAAAATTATTCTACAAGGGCCAGTAAACTGACTAACCTTTCTTAGGACATAGGGTACGTGTGGGGGGAAGAGCAGCAAGCTGCCTTCCAGACCCTTAAAGATGCTCTTTGTTCTACCCCAGTCTTAACTATGTATGACCCCAGCAAACCTGTGCAGGTGGTTACTGATGCTTCTGACTTTGCCATGGGTGCTATTTTGTTGCAGCCCGCCGACAAAACCACGAAGGATGGTAAGTTAAAGCGGGAGTGGCACCCTGTGCTGTATTAGTCTATGAAATTCAATCCAGCTGAGGTTAACTATTGTGTGCATGATAAAGAGCTGCTTGCTATCATTCATGTTCTCAAACAGTGGAGAGCATACTTACATGGTGAGGCTTTTACGGTGATTACAGATCACTAGCTCTGACTCACTTTCAGAAGAAGTCCAAGCTGTCGAGGAGGGAGAACCGCTGGAGCCAGATGCTGGAGCAAGTCCAGATGGACTACAAACCAAGGAAGTTGAATCTTGCTGATGCACTCTCTAGAAGACCTGACTTGCAAGAAAGGAACTTTAGTCAGCATGCTGCAAACAAGGTCCTATGTGCACGCACTTCATTAAAAGTCAAAGAGTCCTTCCTTGAACAACTTAGGAAAGTCTACCTTTCTGACCCAACATTTGAGCCCAGCCCAACTGATGGTGCGTGTGTTGCTAATACACTCGAATATAGGTTGAAGGGAGGGGTCTGGATAACTGAAACTACTTCAGGACGACCAAAGTTGGTGATTCTTAATAACTTGGAACTAGGGTCTTTATTACTTAGGCAGGCTCATGACAATGTAGTGGGTGGACATTTGGGGCAAGCCAAAACTGTTGGCAAATTGGCAAAACATTATCATTGGAATGGGTTGCCTCGGGAGGTCTTGAACTATGTTAAGTCTTGTGATTAGTGTCAAAAAAATAAGTCTAGGCACACACCACCCGGGGGGCTATTACAACCCTTACCCATCCCAGCTGGACGCTGGGAAACAATATCCATGGACTGGGTGGTAACACTACCAAGAACTGCCAATGGGCATGATTCTATATTGGTAGTAGTGGAGAAATTGACAAAAATGGTCATTTTCATCCCCACCACTATCAAGGTGACTGCACTCGAAACTGCGAGACAGTTCTACAACCATGTAGTATGCCAACATGGGCTACCCTCTAATATTATCTCAGACAAAGACTCAAAATTTACCTCTACGTTCTGGAGAGCTTTAATGGGGTTAATGGGAGTCAAACAGCTGCTCAGCACAGCAAACCAACCTCAGACTGATGGGCAGATTGAACGAACTAACCGAGTTCTGCAAGAGGTGCTGAGAGCATATATTAACAAAGAACAAGATAATTGAGATCACCTGTTGCCTCAAATTCAATTTGCGGTCAACAGTGCGGTGCACGTGTCAACAGGATAGGCTCCTTCTGAACTCAGTCTGGGTAGAGTACCTAAGTCTCCTTTAGATGTGCTAGGGAAGTCTTTAACTAACCTTGAGGGAATTGACAATCCGATATCTCTCCACTTAACTCAGGAGTTTGTTGACACCCTGTCAGAAGTCCAACACAATCTGCACAAAGTCCAGGAAAATCAACAAAAACGCGCTAATGAACTCCGTCGGGAGCTGACATTCTCAAAGGGGGATTTGGTCAAACTGCATTCTCAACACCTGTACCTGCCTGGTGTGGTCAAGAAAAAGCTTGGTCCGGTCTGGGTCGGTCCATATTCGGTGGTGCGTCGTGTCGGTCAGCACGCTTACAAACTGAACATGTCAGCGGAATACAAGGGTCACCTAGTCTTTAATGTCTCCTTCCTGGAACCCTACATCAAGGGTGACGCTCTGTTCACCGGTCGGTTACCTGTCCAACCGGGCCGGTCCCAGCTGTCAGGGATGGTGACCCTGAGGAATATGAGATCGAGGAGATTTAGACGCTCCCTGTAATGAATCAGTTCATTATTTATTTAATTAATTGCATATATAAATATAACATTAAATAAGTATTATGTCAGTATACTCACATGTGCGAGTTCATCTAAATGAATGAATGTTAATGTAATGCGAGTTTACTTACTTCGTCAAAAATGTCAGCAGGATGACTTTTGTATCACAGTGTAGTTTGCTGACTTGTTGGGAAGGTCAGCAGGATGACTTTTGTATCATAGTATAGTTTGCTGAGATTTGTATATCAGTTATATATAGGATGTAATATCAGTAGGTTGACATCTAGTAAGCTCTCCTCATATTAGTCAGTATACTTAGCTTCAGTACGCTGAGGATAGATACATTCATTTAGATTATTATTTGTAGATTGGCACATGTGACCGTAGCATACCGAAAGTCGGAAGGTCGACTGAGATTCGGTGAACCGATGTCCTACCAGTGTGGTTAACTCCTGGGTGGGCGGAGCCGTCGTCAGTCAACTGAATAATTAGGACTTCAGTCAACCGACCAATTAATATGGTCGTTATACCTAGATCCGAGGGTCCCAACTTAACGGGTTTCCCACGAAACGGCGCACCTTGCGCCGTGGTCAACCAGGTGGTCACTAGGTACATAGCAGGCTGGGATCTCGTGGTCCCTCATTCTGGACAGTAGGCTTTACAGTCGGATTTCTACTTGCAAGTCATGTGTGCACTTTTGGGTTCGTTCTAATGACCAGCCTTCACGGAAATTAACATGGTTGCTTTGTCTGCGCTCCAAATGGGACAAACTAAGACTTTTCGGAAAGGTCTCGTCAAGATGCATCCGTTTCCGTTAAGTTTGCTCAATTTGAAGTAGTATTGGCAAAGTTATGCCCTCTGAAATTTTGGGGTCACACAGCGGACAGATTCCATGGTTTTGCACCTAAGTCAGTGGGATGTGTTTTAGCTACATTATGGTCATCTGAATGAGAGCGCCTTTGCTATTCAGTCCCCTGACGTTGTGCATGTGCTATACATGCTTGCATGCCTGGTAGGCAAGAGGCCATGAGTTTCTAAAGGAGAAGCTCTACTCCTCAAGCTCGCCTCTTTCTTGTGCCTTGTATTCGCGTGCAACTATGGCACACTACGATGAGTGAATCAAGGGTTATAGATGAGTAAACGGAATTCATTGTAAGGGCAAAGATCGCTCCCTGATTTCACACGCTTCCACCTATCTCTGATTGTTTATATTTAAATGAAATATAGTAATCTTGAATAAGCAAGATTCATTTCACTCCCTCTGTTCGTCGATCATCTAAATATATCATGAAATATCTGGTCAGATGGAAGGGTTACGATGCCTCGGGGGATACTTGGGAATTTAAGGACCATCTGACCAATGCCAAAGGGGCGTTGAAACGATTCCAATTTCGGACGGCTTGGGCACCTCCCTAATTGTCATTTCACTTGACATGGGAAGGTGATAGGAGGCCCTGTCTCCAATTAAGTTGGAGGGAAAATGTGTGAGTAAATGACAGTTAGTGTGCGAGAAATGGACGAAAATTGACAATAAGGTGACAGCATAGTGCAGATGTGACAGTCAGGCCCACATTAAGCTAAGTTGGAGAGTGCCCACCACTCGGAAGGAGAAAGGGACCAACACTTCAACAATTCACTTATTCCATCCTGCACACACATTCATCCGTTAATTCTCATTGCACTGCAGCCCCATTGACTCCTAATAATCACTCTGTAAGGTAAAATGGGAGCAAACCTACCACCATAATAATACCAACTATTTCTCTTCCTGCATGTCCTGTGACAAAGATTGAGATCCTACTAACTTATGCCCTGGTTATATGTGCAAGATGGCTCCCACCACACAAAAGGAAGACAGAAAACGCAAGGCAGAAAGAGTTAGGAGGACAATGGAGCAATACCAGAAAGAGCTGGCGGCAACGTCCCTCACAAGGCGAGAACAAGATAGGGTCCGCAAACAACAAGAGGCGGCAGAAGAAGCACAGAGGAAGAAGGAGCAAGAGGCGGAAAGTCTCAGGAAAGTTGAGGAGGAGAGACAAAAGAAATAACAAGAGGAAGCGGCGTCAGCAGAGGAGGAGAGAAGGAAAAAGGCTGAAGCTGAGAGGCAAAAGAGCCTGGCACTTACAGATATACTGTGGTGGATGCCCAAACCTTTGATAATCTGAAGGAAGCAATACTGGCAGCCCAGGAGATCAACAAGGTGGAACAGAGAACAATGCTACAGAGGTAAGGAAATGAAGCTCTGGATAGGTACATTGAGACACAAACGGGTGTGGTCCTCCACGAAGATTATGCTAAGATGGTGGGGTATACGGCAGAGCAGGCATGGTTTCTTGCAGATGACTCATAAGATAAGCCATTACCAGTGCCTGGCATAGTGGGGGATCAGAGACTCATTAGGATGGTGAGCATGCAGCCCGATAGCTTTAAAAATACAATATTTTACCTGACATTGCTGCCAATCTACAATGAAGTTGAGAGGAGGAGCTGGGCGTACTTGGCCAAGGAAATAGGGCAGCAGATGTTCTCCCCCCGCTGGTTTCCTTGTAAGCTGAAAAAGGCTGAGCATGGGCCACAGTACTACCAGCAGCTCACAGACTAGAGGTGGATGATCGTCACGAACAGAAAGCAGGAGTGTGACCGGGCTCACCGAGATGACTTCCACTATGGGCTGCACGGCTACCTCATCCTACCACCTCACATTGACCCTTGGGACCCCAGGCTTAATGGGTGCCTGAGTAATATGAATGCAGAGACCAAGGAGCACAAGCGGAGGGGAAGGGACTATTTCTCTAAAGGGAAGCATGCCTTTGTCAAATGGGCAAAGAATGCAAGCCGGATAGATATCAGCAGGCTGAAGGCCAAGCAACCTCCAGCTCGTCCTAAGAAAGGGAGGTCAGTAGATTTTTCCATGTCTACTAGGGAGCAAGATGACTTGGTGGACGAAACCCCTACCCTCAGAGAGGAGGAAGATGAGGAGGATGAGGAAGAAGAATAGGGCAGAAAAGAAGCATCAAGTGCTGGTGCTTAGGAGACTCAGGGGCAGGCAGAAGCAGGGACCCTCAGGGCGCCAAAATCAGGTGTATGGAATGTGATCCCTACTGTGGGGGCAACAGGACCCCGCACTTGTTCTCCCAGTCCACCTGCCCAAACAGGGGAAGAAGCTGATCAGCCTGTACTTGGCAGCAGAGAAAGGCAGAAAACCCCAGAGGACAGGGGTAGAAGGAGAGGGACACGCGGAGTAGCCAGAGTTATGCCGGCCTCCCCCTTCGTTCAAGGACATGTACCTCTTGCCAATGTATTTTAGCATCCTACTGGAATGCCTGTCTATGTAAGGATCAACACCCAAGTGGTTGAAGAGCAGGCTACAATCCTTTGTTCTCCCCAAGGTTCAACTTTAGAACAAACAGGGTTCTTTAGAAGGCCAGCTGACAGACCTAGAGGACTGTCCAGATCTAGGTCCATATCTCAGTCTCCTGATCCTGGAGCCCCAGGAACAACCTTTAAGACATCAAAACCATCCTCTAGTCGAGCCTTGCTGGAGGTCTCTCTGTTTGCACCCCACAACGGAAGTGGACTAAGGGTGGAGGTGACAGTTCACAGTCACTAGTGATCCCCATAGCTAGGCAACAGTGTTGAAGCAAGAGACAGGCGGTAGGAGGTTAGTTTTTATAGTTTCCTTACCAGCTAACTTTACTGCTTAAAATTGTCGAGGCGACAACAATTTAAGTTAGAGGGATTGTAATGAATCAGGACATTGGTAGATATAATATTCATTTAAATATAATAGTTAGTTTAGTATACTCGTAGATATAATATTCATTTAAAAATATTAGTTAATTAAGTTCAACCTGCTGAAATTTAGTTAATATTCATTTTGATGGACTTAATAAAATTATTAGTTTAATGACTTAGCCGGGAGTAGCAGGCTCAAGTCAACTTAGGTTAACTTGCTGACACATTCTTTGACAGCCGGCTGACTTCCGTACTCGATAGCAGCAAACTGCCTAGCTATGCATCTAAGTGCGGTGTGCTAGATGAGTGGCTAGATGACACCCTTAAGTTGGATGGCAATTCGGGATGATGGGAGATGGCTGTGGATATGGTTAGCCGAGGTCCTACCGACGTGGTTAACTCCCGGGGAGGCGGTGCCACTGCACTTGCCGTTGAACAGTAAACTCATTCCAGGTACATATGCTAGGTATTGCTCTCGAGTTCGGCATTCGAAAACAAGGCCAACTCTCTTGTACAGCTTACTGAGAGATATATGAATCCAAGGCGAGAAGCCATTGATATGCACCGTCGTCTAGTGAAATGAATCGACTTACCAAATAGGCGATTAACAATTAATAAAGATCTTTATATCAGCAAGTAATCTTATGGTATTTTCGTTAACTAGTTAAACGGCAAAAGACAATACACTAGCAGGGAATAATACTCGTAAGTCAAATGCGAGTAAACTAGCATCAATGATGCAAATCAGTAAACTCATACATAAGCAAGGTTAGAAGACAGTGCGTATCAATGGCTTCTCGCCTTGGATTCAGAGTTCTCTCAGTAAGCTGTACAAAGAGTTGGCCTCGTTTCCGAATGCCGAACTCGAGAGCAATGCCTAGCATATGTACATGGAATGAGTTTACTGTTCAACGGTCAGTGCGATGGCACCGCCTACCCGGGAGTTAACCACGTTGGTAGGACCTCGGTTAACCAAATCCACCGCCATCTCCCATCATCCCGAATAGCCATCCATCATAGGGATGTCATCTGGCTATTCATCTAGCATATCGCACTTAGATGCATATCAAGGCAGTTCGCTGCTACCGAGTACGGAAGTCAGCTTGCTGTCAAAGAATGTGTCAGCAAGCTGACTTATATGGACTTTCAGCCTGCTGCTTTCGACTGAGTCATCAAACTGATAATTATGTAAAGTCCAGCAGACTGACTATTAACTAAAGTTCAGCAGGCTGAACTTAATTAACTATTATATTTAAATGAATATTATATCCACTAATATACTGATTCATTACAATCCCTCCAACTTAACTTGTTGTCGCCTCGACAACATTAAACTGCAGAAATTTTAAATAAGGGAACTGAACCTGACCAGCCTCCCTTACTGACTGCCTCTTCAGCGTGTCACCTTAAGGGGTTGTTCCTGGGGCTTCAGGATCAGGAGACGGAGATCTGGACCTAGATCTGGACAGCCCTCTAGGTCTGTCAGCTGGCCTTCTAAAGAACCCTGTTTGCTCTAAAGTTGGCCCTCGGGGAGAACGGAGGATGGTGGCCTGCTCTTCAACCACTTGGGTGTTGATTCCCACATAGACAGGCATTCCAGTAGGATGCTGAAATACATTGGCTAGAGGTACATGCCCCTGAGCGGAGGGGGAGGCTGGCATACCTCTGGCCCACCCGCGTGTCCCTCTTCTGGCACCCCTGTCCTCTGGGGATTTCTGTCTGTGTCTGCTGCCCAGTACAGTCAGATCAGCTTCTTCCCCTGCTTGGGCAGGTGGGCTGGGGGAGCGAGCGCGGGGTCCAGTTGTCGCCATAACGGGGATCACATTCCAAACACCTGATCGTGGTTCTTTAGGAAGCGCCCCTGCCTGTCCCTGGGTATCCTGAGTACCTGCTGCTGATGCTTCTCCTCTGCCTTGTTCTTCTTCCTCATCCTCCTCATCCTCCTCCTCGGAGAGAGTAGGGGTCTCGTCCACTAAGTCGTCCTGCTCCCTAGTAGACATGGAGTAGTCTACCGACCTCCCTTTCTTAGGGCGCGCTGGAGGTTGCTTGGCCTTCAGCCTACTGATATCTATCCGGCCTGCATTCTTTGCCCATTTGACAAAGGCATGCTTTCCCTTAGAGAAGTACTCTCTTCCCCTCCTCCTATGTTCCTTGGTCTCTGCATTCATATTGCTCAGGCATCCATTCAGCCTGGGGTCCCAAGGGGCAATGTGAGGTGGTAGGATGAGATAGCCGTCTAGGCCATAGTGGAAGTCATCCGGTTGGGCTCGGTCACACTCCTGCTTCTTATTTGTGACGGTCATCCACCTCCAGTCTGTTGGCTGCTGGTAGTACTGGGGTCCGTGCTCAGCCTTCCTCAGTTTACACGGGAACCAGTGGGGAGAGAACATCTGCTGTCCTGCTTCCCTGGCCAAGTACTCCCAGCTCCTTCTCTCAACTTCATTGTAAGCTGGCAGGAGTGTGAGGTAGAATACCGTATCCTTAAAGCTATCGGGCCGCATGCTCACCATCCGGATGAGTCTCTGATCTCCCACTATTCCCGGTATGGGGACCGGCTTGTCCTCTGAATCATCTGCGAGATACCGGGCCTGCTCTGCTGTATAGCCCACCATCTTAGCATAATCTTCGTAAAGGACCACGCCGGTGTGTGTCTCGATGTACCTGTCCAGTGCTGTAGCTCCTTCCTTCTGTAGCAGTGTTGTCTGTTCCAGCCTGTTGATCTCCTGGGCTGCCAGCAATGCTTCCTTCAGGTTATCGAAGTTTTGGCCACCCACCACAGTATACCTGTAAGTGGCCAAGCTCTTCTGTCTGTCCGCTTCAATCTTTTTTCTTTTCTCCTCTTCTGCCGCTGCCGCTTCTTCTTGCTGTTTCTTCTGTCTCTCCTCCTCAGCCTTCCTGAGGTTTTCCGCTTCCTGATCCTTCTTCCTCTGTGCCTCTTCTGCCGCCTCTTGTTGCTTGCGGACCCTTTCTTGTTCTCTCCTGGTGAGGGACGTCGCCGCCAGCTCCTTCTGGTATTGCTCCATTGTCCTCCTGGCTTCTTCTGCCTTGCGCTTTCTGTCCTCCTTTTGTGTGGTGGGCGCCATCCTGCACATGTAACCAGGGCACAAGTTAGTAGGATATGGACCTTTGTCATAGGGATTGCAGGAAGTATGTTAGTATTTAGTATAGTGGCTTCGCTGCTGTTTACCTTACAGGATGATTGCTAAAAGTTGACGTAGTTGCGATGCGCTACACATAAACGTATGAGTGTGTTTTTATCGCTCTCGCTCACTAACTGTCATATATTTTCCCCTCCAACTTAAATGGAGACAGGACCGCCTGTCACCTTCCCGTGTCAACTGAAATGACAGTTATGGAGGGACTCCAGCGGCCCGAAGGTGGAACCGTGTCAACGCCCCTTTGGCATTGGTCAAGTGGTCCTTAAACTCCCAAGTGTCCCCAGAGGCATCGTAACCCTTCCATCGAATGAGGTATTTCATGACATATTTAGACGATCGACGGACCGAGCGAGCGTCTAAAATCTCATCGACCTCATATTCCTCAGGGTCGCCGTCCCGGACAGCGGGGACCGGTCCCGGTTGGACAGGGAACCGACCTGTGAACAGTGTATCACCTTTGATGTACGGTTCCAGGAAGGAGACATTAAAGACCGGGTGCCCCTTGTATTCAGCTGACATGTTCAGTTTGTAAGCATTCTGACCGACACGACGGACCACCGAATATGGACCGACCCAGACAGGGCCAAGCTTTTTCTTGACCACACCAGGGAGGTACAGGTGCTGAGAATGCAGTTTGACTAAATCCCCCTTGGAAAATGTCAGTTCCCGACGGTGTTGATTAGCGTATTTTTGTTGGTTTTCTTGGGCCGTGTGCAAGTTTCGTTGGACTTCTGACAGGGTGTCAGCAAACTCCTGAGTTAACTGGAGGGAGACCGGGTTGTCAATCCCTTCAGGGTGAGTTAAAGATTCCCCTAGCACATCTAGAGGAGACTTAGGGACTCTACCCAGGCTGAGTTCAAAAGGAGTTTTGCCCGTTGACGCGTGCACCGCACTGTTGACCGCAAACTGAATTTGAGGCAACAGGTCATCCCAATTATCTTGTTTTTGGTTAATATATGCTCTCAGCACCTCCTGCAGAACTCGGTTAGTTCTTTCAGTCTGCCCATCAGTCTGAGGGTGGTTTGCTGTGCTGAGCAGCTGTTTGACTCCCATTAACCCCATTAAAGCTCTCCAGAACTTAGAGGTGAATTTTGAGTCTCTGTCTGAGATGATATTAGAAGGGAGCCCATGTTGGCATACTACATGGTTGTAAAACTGTCTCGCTGTTTCGAGTGCAGTCACTTTGACAGTTGTGGGGATAAAAATGACCATTTTTGTCAGTTTATCCACGACTACCAGTATTGAATCATGCCCGTTGGCAGTTCTTGGTAGTGAGACCACCCAGTCCATGGATATAGTTTCCCAGCGTCCCGCTGGGATGGGTAGCGGTTGCAAGAGACCTCCGGGTGGTGTGTGCCGAGACTTATTTCTCTGACACTGGTCACAGGACTTGACATATTTCAAGACCTCCCGGGGTAACCCCTCCCAATGATAATGTTTTGCCAGTTTGCCAACAGTTTTGGCCTGCCCCAAATGTCCACCCAGGAGACTGTCATGAGCTTGACTCAGTAAGAGAGACCTTATTTCCAAATTATTAGGAATGACCAGCTTCAGCCTGCCTGAAGTGGTTTCAGTCACCCAGACCCCTCCCTTGAGCTTATACCCGAGTGCAGTAGCACGACACACACCAGTAGTGGGGCTGGGCTCAAATGTTGGGTCAGAAAGGTAGGCTTTCCTAAGTTGTTCAAGGAAGGACTTTTTCACCTTTAGTGAAGTGAGTGCACACAGGACTTTATCTACAGCATGCTGACTAAAGTTCCTTTCTTGCAAGTCAGGTCTTCTAGAGAGTGCATCAGCAGGATTCAACTTCCCTGGTTTGTAGTCGATCTGGACTTGGAACTGCTCCAGCATCTGGCTCCAGCGGTTCTCCCTCCTCGACAGCTTGGACTTCTTCTGAAAGTGGGTCAGAGCTAGATGATCTGTAATCACCTTAAAAGCTTTACCATGTAAGTATGCTCTCCACTGTTTGAGTACATGAATGATAGCTAGCAGCTCTTTATCATGCACTGAGTAATTAATCTCCGCTGGATTAAATTTCATAGACTCATACAACACAGGATGCCACTCCTGCCGTACCTTACCATCCTTTGTGGTTTTGTCAGCAGGCTGCAACAAAATAGCACCCATGGCAAAATCAGAGGCATCAGTAACCACCTGCACCGGTTTGCTGGGGTCATACACGGCTAGCACTGGGGCAGAACAAAGGGCATCTTTAAGGGTCTGGAAGGCAGCCTGCTGCTCTTCCCCCCACACATACCCGATGTCTTTCTTAGTAAGGTCAGTCAGTTTACTGGCCTTTGTGGAATAATTCTCAATAAATCTCCTATAGTAGTTAGCCAACCCGAGGAAGGATCTAACTTCAGAGACAGACTGTGGTACTGGCCAGTCCCTTATGGTCTGGACTTTCTTAGGATCCACACTGATGCCCTCTTTACTGACAACGTGGCCTAAGAATTCAATACTTTCCTTAAAGAAATCACACTTGCTCATTTTAGCATACAAGTGATTTTTCCGCAGAGTGTCCAGCACTTTCTTTAAGTGTTCAGTGTGCTGAGCTTCATCTTTAGAGAAAATTAAAATATCATCCAGGAAAACTTGCACAAACTTATCCAAATAAGGTCTGAAAATGTCATTCATAGCACCCATAAAGGTAGCAGGAGCATTAGTCAGTCCAAATGGCATCACGTTGAACTCATAGTGTCCATAACGTGTGCGGAAAGCAGTCTTGTGTTCATCCCCCTCAGCAATTCTGATTTGATGATAACCACTCTTGAGATCTATCTTACTGAACACCTTAGCGCCAGACAGGGTATCAAGCAAGTCCTCGATTCTGGGTAAAGCATACTTGTTCTTTACTGTAATTCTGTTCAGGGCTCTGTAATCCACACACATCCGCATACTGCCATCCTTTTTCTTAACAAATAGGATAGGTGCGCCGTACGGTGATTTACTGGGAGAAATGTAACCATTTTCCTCCAGCTCTGCAATCTGTGTTTTCAACTCCTCGCTCTCCAAATAAGACAAGCCATAAGTGCGTTGCCAGGGTGGCTGGCTACCAGGTAATAGATCAATCCTATGATCTACTTCCCTTTTAGGGGGTAGTCCTGGAGGCATGTTAAACACATCAGTGTACTGAGCAACAATTTTTGCAGCAGTAGGGTGCTCCGGAGGGCTTACCTTTTTCTCAACCACTTCTTCAGGTTGAGGAGGTACCTCTCTTAGCAGCAGACAGAACATTCTGTCTTCCTTCTGGTTCCAGCTTTTGACGAACTCCATTGCATTCAGCAACTTGCATCCTTCTGGAAGCCTCTTCTTTTCCTTCATTTGCCATCCACACAGGACAAGAGGAAGAGCACTGGTGGGTGCCAAGTCAGTCTGCCCATCACTGGCTCCTCTCACTTTAACTGTACCTCTGCTCCAACACACTTCAGCTTGATGTCTATTAAGCCAGGACCTGCCTAGCACGAGATCATAAAAGCCAGTGTTGAGTACCTCAAATGTAAGCGTTTCAGTTAGAACTGCAATGCCAGAACCTAACTGGACCTCAATAGGCTTGGTTATAACTCCTCCCGGGATACTTGAGGCATCTCCAAGGAATATTTTTCTATTCCCTTGGGTGACAGTAGGCAGCCTTAGCCGCTTAACTAAGTCCTTGTGAATAAAAGTATGTGACGCCCCTCCGTCAACAAATGCCCTCACCTTCCTACCTGCAATCATGCAATGCAGTAGGATAGGGGGGACTGTCTTTTCCTGACTTTCGCATTGTTCTCCTGACGTAGCAAAGAAATGTTGGACATCAGGTGGAACAAGAGCATCCAGAGTGTGCACTCTCTGGACGTCTATATTACTGATGGTCTCCTTTATCTGTTTGTCAGGCATGCATAGTGAATCCAGTTCAGCAGGACCCATAATACCTGCTACGAGGGCAGCTAGTGACGACTCACTATCTCTAGCATCCTCACAGTCAGTAGACTGGATTACTGACTGTTGCTGTCTTTTAAAGGCTGGTCTTTTCTCTCGACCTTAGGCAGGTGCTTGACCGGACACTGTTCTCTGTAGTGGCCTTTCTGCTGACAATGGTAGCAAGTAGATTTTGCTGAGGCTGGTCTCGGCTTAGTCCTACCACCACCCCTTCCATAGCCACCTCGAGAGGGACCACCTCTACCTCTAGACTGAATAGCATTGTACTCATACTCATATTCATCACCCTGATTATCCTCAGCCTGGTCTCCTTCAACTGCATTGTAGGAACCGTGGGGCTTTTTGACAATCTTAGACACCAAAGCGTTACTCTGGCGCTTGTGATTGAACTGCTGCTGATCCCAGGCGTCAGCATCCTGGATCAAGTCAGCCAGTTTCTCATACTTTTTCTCAGCAAAATGACCAGAGACCTCGGATTTCAAGCCATACCTGAAGTATGCTATCCTATACCGTTCTGGCAAATCAGGCTGCTTCATCATGTTCTCTTGGAACTTTTGAGCAAACTCAGCAACTGAAGTGGTCTGCTTCAGTGTCAGGGAGATCATCGCATAGATAGCTTTCTCCTGCTGGTTGATGACATCAAACTTCTCATGCAACTTCTCGACAAACTCTACCCACGTAGGGTCACCGAGTTGCCGAGCCTTACGCTCTTCCTTCCAGTAAAGCCACCAGTCTGCGGCACTGCCTTTCAGTAGCGCACCGGTGTGCCTGACCTTCTCGTAATCTTGCAGTTCTGGGTAGTTCTCCAGCCACTGCTCAACATCCGCGAGAAACTTGATCAGGTAATATTTTCTGTTTCCCTCAGGATCATAGTCCTGGGGAGGTTTCGGCTTGGGCTTACTAGGCCCTCGGCCACCACCACTAGTGGTGTGAGACCCCAGTTGGTCTCTGTCCCGGAGTAGGGACATTATGATTCTTTTGTCCTCCTGCTGGGACTGATACATGGTCGCCATTTGCGACTGCATCTGAACGAACAATGCTCCCAAGTCTACATTTTGGGGTGGTAGATTAGCAAATGCAGCAGCAGCATTGGCATCTACTCGCTGAGTAGTGTCCTCAACAATCCCTCTTGCTCCTGCAGCAGCAATTCCTGCCGCATTCAGCCGGTCACGTATTTGACCTAGGGGTACATTGAGTTGTACGGCAGGAGGTGGGTTCAGAACATTGGCCCTTGATGCCATAAGTTCTTCAACAGTGCGCTCGTCAGCTGGCTGTCCTTCCCTCCTTTGTATATCTTCAGCGGCCTTTGCTACTTGTTCAGCTTCTAGTCTGGCTATCTCCTCCTCAGCTTGCTGAGCTGCGACTGAGGCAATAGCAGCTGCCTCATCTGCAGCCTCCCTAGCTGCAGTATCCGCTACTGCTTCCGAATAGGTACGGTTTCCCGCTACATGGCTTTCCGCCTGGTTTTCGACATTCTCGTTATCCTGGTTCTCCATGTCTCGGGAGTTGCTAGTTTGAGACCTTGTCCTTACCATACAAAGAAGACTGTGATAACTGCTCCGATACCACTGAAATGAATCGACTTACCAAATAGGCGATTAACAATTAATAAAGATCTTTATATCAGCAAGTAATCTTTATGGTAATTTCCGTTAACTGGTTAAACGGCAAAGGACAATACACTAGCAGTGAATAATACTCGTAAGTCAAATGCGAGTAAACTAGCATCAATAATGCAAATCAGTAAACTCATACATAAGCAAGGTTAGAAGACAGTGCGTATCAATGGCTTCTCGCCTTGGATTCAGATCTCTCTCAGTAAGCTGTACAAGAGAGTTGGCCTCGTTTCCGAATGCCGAACTCGAGAGCAATGCCTAGCATATGTACATGGAATGAGTTTACTGTTCAACAGTCAGTGCGATGGCACCGCCTACCCGGGAGTTAACCACGTTGGTAGGACCTCGGTTAACCAAATCCACTGCCATCTCCCATCATCCCGAATAGCCATCCATCATAGGGATGTCATCTGGCTATTCATCTAGCATATCGCACTTAGATGCATATCAAGGCAATTCGCTGCTACCGAGTACGGAAGTCAGCTTGCTGTCAAAGAATGTGTCAGCAAGCTGACTTATATGGACTTTCAGCCTGCTGCTTTCGACTGAGTCAGCAAACTGATAATTATGTAAAGTCCAGCAGACTGACTATTAACTAAAGTTCAGCAGGCTGAACTTAATTAACTATTATATTTAAATGAATATTATATCGACTAATATACTGATTCATTACATCTAGCCTTGCCTATGTATGAGTTTACTGATTGCATCATTGATGCTAGTTACTTGCATTTGACTTGCTAGTATTGTCCACTGCTAGTGTGTTGTCTTTTGCTGTTTAATCAATCAACAGAAAATCCATAAAAATTACTTGCTGATGTAAAGATCTTAATTGATTGTTAATCGCCTATTTGGTAAGTCGATTCATTTCAATGATCCTTTTGTCCTCCTCTTGGGATTGATACATGCTCGCCATTTGCGATTGCATCTGCACAAATAAGGCTCCTAGATCTACATTCTGAGGTGGTAGCCCAGCAAACGCAGCAGCAGCAACATTAGCTCAATTAGTAGCAGCTTTGGCATTCTCGATTGCTGCCGCTCCGGCTATGCCTGTTGCGCTCGATTGTCTGCGAATTTGAGGAAGAGGTATGACAGTAGGCACAGCAAGAGGTTGATTGCGGAGATTGGCCCTCTCTGCCATCTGCTCTTCCACAGTCCTTTCGTCAGGGGCCCTCCTGTTTACTGCCTCCTTCACCTCTTTGGCTAAACGCTCATCCTCAGCCAGCTGGACTGCTAGTGCAGCAAGAGCTGCTGCCTGCTCAGCAGCTTCTCTAGCTCCTGCATCGTGTAGCGTTTCTAAGTAGGTACGGGGTCCAAAGGCGCGACTTTTGTCTTGCCCTTCTACAATGTTATCATTGTCCTCATCCTCCATTTCCCGAGAGTTGCTAGCTTGAGACCTAGTCCTTATCATACACGACTACTGTGATAACTGCTCCGATACTACTGAAATGAATCGACTTACCAATAGGCGATTGACTCTTAATAAAGATCTTTATATCAGCGAATAATCTTTATGGTATAGTAACACACTAGCAGTGAGCAATACACGCAAGTCAAATGCAAGTCAACTAGCACTAATAATGCAATCAGTAAACTCATACATAAGCAGGGCTAGAAGACAGTGCGTATCAATGCCTTCTCGCCTTGGATTCAAATATCTCTCATTAAGCTGTACAAGTAAGTTGGCCTCGTTCTTGAATGCCAAACTCGAGACCAATACCTAGCATATGTATATGAATGAGTTTATTCTTCAACAGCAAGTGCGATGGCACCGCCTACCCGGGAGTTAACCACGTTGGTAGGACCTCGGGTAACCAAATCCACAGCCATCTCCCATCATCCCGAATCGCCGTCCACCTTAAGGGTGTCATCTGCCCACTCATCTAGCACACAACACTTAAATGCATCGCTAGGCAGTTCGCTGCTGCCAAGTACGGCAGCCAGCTGACTGTCAAAGAATGTGTCAGCAAGCTGACACAAGTCAACAGGCTGACCTAATGGACTTCAGCCTGCTACTCTCGATTGAGTCATTTAAGTAAGTATCAAGTTTCCAGCAGACTTCAATCCAGCAGACTAAATATTAACTATAGTTCAGCAGGCTGAACTAATTTGCCTGTTATATCTATGAATACTATATCTATCCAATATCCTGATCCATTACAAGTGTGCAGGAGCAAGCTTTATGACCTAGGCCATGAGAAGAGTAAGGTGAGGCCTAGCTATTGGTGCGCAATGTGTGGAGTAGCGTTTTGCCCCGCGCCTTGCTTTGAGGAGTACCATACCAACAGGCACATAGCACATGTAGATAGTGGCCCCTACAGGTTGAGTAGCAATAACAAGTAGGACTGTAGAGCAGAGGAACTGCAACAAAAACATATATGAAAGACATGGTGCTTCATAAGCAGTGCAGCATCATGTGTGCAAAGCTGTCAATTCTGCAATATTTTGCAAATAATAATTTGTTTTTCATCATTTTCATTGATTATTTTTATCTCAATATTTTTCTGTAAGTAAAGTAGCACCTTATTTTCAAGCTCCAATTTACAGATTACTATTTGCATGTGTCAAAGTTGGCTCTATTTGCTCGTTTCTTGTTACTGTACACACTTTGTACGGAAAGTACACCTTACCTTTCCAAAAATTGCGGGCCACATGGCAAGTGCAATACTTTGTGATGTAAGCTCTCTTATGGTCAATCACACATAGTCATAGCTTCACTGGGTTATTTCAATATAGTGTGACTTAGGTGGTGCATTATTGGACCATATATGGTCTTTTCCTCGAGAGATCTATTAAGTTGGAGGGAGTGTAACACATCCCCGTCGAGCACAACTTAAATTTACATAAGCACTTCTGCACACTCGACTGCCCTCACAACTCACTTTACATTTTGCATCGCTACTCCCTTACACTCAAAACTTTACTCAGGTAATATCGGGTGTATGTGGGTTTTGCACTTGGGAACACTCTGGTTATTGCGCTTACTTGATGCTATACTCGATACGCATATGCCTGGAATTACACTAATACACATGTGTATGCGTGTGAGCAGGATGCCTACCAACCAGAAAGAAGACAGGAAGCGCAAGGCTGAACTGGCTCAAAGGGAGCTAGAACGACATCGCCAGGAGATTGCTCGGACATCCCTCTCGAGAAGGGAAGAAGAACGAGCTCGTTGACAACAAGAGGAGCAGAGGAAAAAGGAACAAGAGAAAGCCGAGGAGGCCAGATTGAGGAAAGAACAGGAGTATGCTGCTGAAGCAGAAGGACTCAGTAAATTGGAGGAAGAAAGGTTGAGGAAGGCTGAGGAGGCCAAGAGGTAGGAGTGGGCTACTTACAGGTATACTGTGGTGGGCCATAATTTTAGTAAACTTAAGGCAGCTTTACTGGTCGCTCAGGAGATCAACAAGGACACTGAGTTGAAAGTGCTCCAGAAGGAAGGGGAAGGGGCCCTAGACAAGTATATTGAGACTTACACGGGTCTAGTCCTCTACGAAGATTATGCCAACATGGTGGGATACACAGAGGATGAGGCAGCAGCTCTGGCCCTTGATGGAGAGTCTACACCAGTCCAGGTGCCTTGCATAGCAGGCAGCCACAGGGTTATCAGGATGGTGTCTACGGAGGCAGACAGCTTCAAGGATGTCAAGCACTATCATATGCTGAGTCCATTCTACGTTGAGGTGGAGAGAAAAAGCTGGAAATATCAGGCCAAGGAGACAGGCCAGCAGATGTTTGCCCCCCACTGCTTCCCTTGCCCATTGACCAAGACGGAGCATGGACTTAAGAGTACTACCAACACCCCACAGACTGGAGATGGATGACCATCACCAACAAGAAGCAGGAGTGCGAGCCAGCCCACCCCGACAATTTCCATCATGATTTGGATGAATTCCTCATCCTACCTCCTCGTATTGCCCCTTGGGATCCCAGGCTCAACCATTGCCTCTCCAACATGAGCTCCTGGATGAAGAATTACGGGAAGCGGGGGCGGGATTATTTGTCCAAGGGGAAGCACGCTTTTGTCAAATGGGCAAAGAATGAAGGGCGAATAGAGCTCAGCAAGCTGTGGGTTCAGCAACCCCCAAAGAGATCCAAAAAGGGGCAATCAGTTGACTACTCTAGAATTGCTAGGAAGTTAATTGACATGGCGGATGCCACCCCAACCCTCTCAGAAGAGGAGGATGAAGAAGAGGAGGAACAGGAACAGGAACAGGAACAGGAACAGGTACTAGGAGAGGCCTCTATTTTTGGAAGAGCACAGGCACAGGAGGTAGCTGAGAAGGTACCGTCTCCAGGGAGGCGAGATAAATGGGTGGTAACACCAACAGTGAAGCCCACTTCACCTCCACACAGAGACCCTCTAGCCCTCTAACTCAAGTCTTCGAGGAGGAGGAGCTTACTGTTCTGGGCAGCAGACCTACACGTCGATCTCTTGATGACAAGACAGCCGGGAGGGCAGCCAGAGAAGTTGCCAGGAGTGTGGCGGCAACCCCCTCAACTATAGCAATGCTGCTCTTGCCAATGTGTTCTAGCATCCTATGAAACTCTCAATTTATGTGGGGGTCAGCACACAGGTTGCTGAGGAAAGGACAGGAGTTTTGCTGCAGGCCCCCAGGGGTCCTTCCTTAGCGGAAGTAGGGGTGTTTAGGAGGCCAACTGAGAGGGTTAGAGGACTGTCAATAGAATCCAGGTCCAGGTCTAGGTCTTAATCTCCTGATCCTAGGGCTCCAGGAACATCTCTCTAATGTTAGTAAACCATCCTTTCGTCAACCTTGCTGGAGGTCTCTTTGTTTGCATTGCACAATGGCAGTGGGCTGAGGGTGGAGGTGACAGCTTGCTGTTACTAATGATCCCCACAGCTAGGCAGCAATGTTGAAGCAAGAGGCAGTGGTAGGAAGATCAGTACTGTGAGCCTAATGGACTCTTGAAGTTCATAGTTATTGTTGTCAAGGCGACAATAAGTTAAGTTGGAGGGATTGTGATGAATCAATATATTATTGGACATAACATTCAGTTTGTAATAAATCAATATATTGTTGGATACAATATTCATTTGAATATGTTAGCTTATTATATTCCGTCAGCTAAATTTTAGTTAACATTAATTCTGCTGGACATAAAGGTAATTATCGAGTATAATGACTCACTCGATGGCAGCAGGCTGAAGTCAACTTAGGTCAGCTTGCTGACACATTCTTTTACAGTCAGCTGACTGTTGTACTCGGTAGCAATGAACTGCCTAGATATGCATCTAAGTGTGATATGTTAGATGAATGGCCAGAGGACACCCTTGGATGGATGGCAATTCGGGATGATGGGAGATGGCGGTGGATTTGGTTAGCCGTGGTCTTGCCGACGTGGTTAACTCCCGGGTAGGCGGTGCCATCGCACTTGCCCTTGAACAGTAAACTCATTCCATGCACATAGGTTACAGATGCTCTCGAGTTCGGCTTTTGGAAAACAAGGCCAATTCTCTTGTACCGCTTACTGAATCCAAGTCAAGAAGCCATTGATACAAATTGTCGTCTAACCTTACTTATGTATGAGTATTCTGATTGCATGACTTGCTCGTTGACTTGCATTTGACTGACGAGTATTGAAACGCTAGTTGTGAAGTCTTTTGCTGATTACTAGGTAATAAAAAAACCCTGTAAAATTATTTGTTGACGTACAGATCTTTTATTACTTGTTAATCGTCTACTCGTAAGTCGATTCATTTCCACATGTGAAAGGCCACACCATCATAATCGGCAGCATGTAAGCATGTGAGGTGACTGACTCGTCAGCAAAACAAAATTGGAAGGAAGTTTTTGAAGCAGCCCTAAATGTATCGATTCTGCACGATTTCACACGCTTAAAAACCGGCGACCGTTTTCGAATCCATATTTCATAACTAGAGATGCAACACTAGGCAGTTTGCTAATATCGTGCGCGGCAATCAGTTGACTGTCAAAGAATGTGTCAGCAAGTTGACCTATAGTGGAATTCAACCTAGTCTACCCAAGTGAGTCATTATACTAAATGTCATTAAAAGTTCAACAAATTTAATATCACCTAAAGTTCAGCAGACTGAACCTAATGAGCCATTACATTTAAAGGAATACTATATTTACCAATGTATTGGTTCATTATAGATTATCATGAATCATTATATTGGCAAATATATTGATTTATAGGTGATTGTAATAATTTAACAAGTTCCATCTGCTGAACTTTAGTTCATGTTTAGACCGGTCGACTTTCAAGAACGTTCATTTTAATGACTCAGCCGATAGCAACAGGCTATATTCTACTTAACTCAGCTTGCTGACACATTCTTTGACGGCTAGCTGGCCTCCTTAACCCGTACTAGCGAACTGGTTGAGAATGCATCTAATTATGTTATGCTAGACATGTAAGGTCATAGGTTAATAAAGTACATTTGTGAGTTTCATGAAAGTATGTTTTGATTGTACAGTAGTGTAGAATGCATTTTTGTAGTCATTTTGATATAAAGTTCATCGAATTTGGTCAAGTATTGAGAGAGTTACGGATTTCTGAAGTTTAATTAGTTTTGAGGTCGGTTGACGACTGTCCTTAATTCGCGGTGAGCGCGACCGTCGGATTGACTGGCAGCGTCGAGCAATCTGGCCCGTTAGAGTGAACTCGAACCTTCACGTAAGTTCGGCTGACGCGGAGTGCCGACTAGGTCGATTTACCTAAAAGTTTCGGTTTAGCCTAGCGCGTCTAAGATAGAATATTCTAGTAATGTCGATGCATGTATGTGGACATCAATTCGGCCCGACACGTCAGATTAGACTGATCTGGCTTACTCACGAATATTCTGGAAGGGACGATTTGACGAACACTTAGAAAAATCCGTAGCTTCCTCCTAGGGAGGAGCACTTAGGCAGAAAATTATAAATAGGCATAACTTCTTTGTTTCTTATCAATTTTCAATTTAGTAAATTTCTACGAGTTTGTAATGATAAGGCCTTCCATTCTACATCATTTGTGAGCAGTTTCTTGCCACTCAAAATGTCAAGTAATTCTCCTAAGCTTTCTTAGCAATATGTCGCTGCACTCTTGAGTATGATTGCAACTAGCTTTGTTCCTCGTGAGTCACTACGCTTCCACTAGGGCACTCTACCCCTTTCATCTGGTATCGGAGCAGGGGTAGTTTGCATATTATATTATGGAGTCGCAGTCGGCAACTGGAGGAGGCGAACATGCCGAGCATATTGAGCGTGTGGAGCAGACGGCACCACCTTTGTCAAGGGAGCAACAAGAAATGCAGGCGATGCTGAGGCAAATGGCGGATGCAATTGGAGGAGAAGTCTACACCCAGTTTCAATGCGCGCGGAGGTGGAGAGAATGGTGCGAGTTGTTATGGGGAACACCGCTTCGACGAGTTCGGCACCTACATCTGATGTGCCACCAATTCCCGTTAACCTAGTGGTGCAACCAGTTATTCCACCCGCATCGGGAGTGCGTGCGCTTAAGCTTGAAGATTATACTGGAGAGCGTGAATCGCCGCCTGTTCATCAGTGGATTTTTGGAGTGAAGAAATTTATGGAGTACTCTGCGCTCACGCCCGACGGGCAAGTTGCCTTTGTCATAACCTTGCTGCAGAAGAGTGCTGGAGCTTGGTATGAACGAGAAGAGCAGCTGTCTGGAGTTCCTGATACTGTTGATCAGCTCTTTGAAGGCTTAAAGAGACAATTTCAACCTATTGCACCCGAGGCTACTGCTCAAGATCTATTGGTGCGCCTTCGTCAACGAGCAAGCGTTCAAGAGTATGTACGGCGCTTCAACGAGCTGGTGCTTCAATGTCCATCCATGCACAAGTCGGAGATGATGGACAAGTTCAAGAGGGGACTCAAGCCAACTGTGGCCAAGGAAGTGGCGCTCAAGGACCCTACCAGCGTTGGAGAAATGATGGCATTGGCAACAAGGGTCGACGCTGTGGAGTATAGTCAGAGGCAGTGGGGCAGCCACAACTTTAGAGGATATCGACACTTTGGATCTCAAGCGCCAAGCACGAGTGGACAAGGCCCAGTACCTATGGAGTTGGGACTTGTGCAGTACCAGCGCAGGCAGCAGAATTTCAAGCCGAGAGGACCCTGCTATTTGTGGCAAGCTTGGACATCTGGCTCGAGATTGTCATGTGAAGGCGAAGCAGCCTCAACAATAGGAAAAAGGAGGACGCCAGTAAGTCGTTCTGGGGTGTCTACTGGCGTGAAGACGAGAACTCACAAGGAGGTTATCCCCAGGAGCCTGCCAAGAAGCAAAGGACGAGACAATGACAAGCCTATCATCGTGGAAGGAGTGGTTGACGACAACAAGGCGAAGTGTATGGTCGACAGTGGCGCAAGTGCAAGCTTTGTGCACAAGAAGCTGGTGAAAGAGTGGCGAATCCCTGTGCAGAAGCATTATGAGCCTAAGGAGGCAATTTTGGCGAATGGGCAGAGACTCAAGTGTGGTGCACCTACGGAAGCTATTCACGTGGAAGTAGCGGGGCACCAGAGCACTGAAGTTATGGAGCAGGCAGAGTTAGGTCACCATGAGGTGATATTGGGCCGACCATGGCTAAGAGAAGCCAACCCTCAAGTGCACTGGAGCACGGGACAAGTGAAAGTCCAAGGGCGCGATGGTCGAATGGAGACAGCGAAACAGGTGGAGGTAGATACGACCACAAGTAACTGTCTTCTGTCCAGCCTGCAAGTTAAGAAGCTATGCAGGGCAAATCAGGTGAAGGAGATGTACCTTGTTTCGGTGGCCCTTGCCAGGTCATCAGATGGAGCAAGCGTGAATCCTAACAGCCTGGGCGAATGTACATCGCCAGAGGAGCAAGTAGTGGTGTCTGATCCCCTTGCTTAGAAGGAGCAGAGCCCAACTGCTCACGGGAAGAAGCTTGCTGAGAAGCCTGCCCAAATTAAGGCGCTGTTGGAGGAGTTCACGTGCGTTTTTTCCGAGAAGCTACCTGCAGGATTACCTCCACAGAGAGCTATGGAGCACAAGATTGAGTTGGAACTAGGGAGCAAGCCACCAATGAGACCCGCCTATCGTCAATCGTTTGCGGAGTTGGATGAGTTGAAGAAGCAGCTGACAGAGTTATTGGAGAAGGAATTTATCCGACCCAGCGAGTCTCCATTTTGCAGCGTAAGCCTTATTTGTGAAGAAGAAAGATGGGACTATGAGGATGAGTGTCGACTACCGGGCTCTCAACAAGGTCACCATCAAGAACAGGTACCCACTTCCACAAGTGGACAAGTTGATTGACAGGCTTGTCGGGGCGAAGTATTTCTCGAAGATCGATTAGAGGAGTGGCTATCACCAGGTACGGATTGCGGAAAGAGACGTTCAAAAGACTGCTTTCAGAACTCGCTATGGTTTATTTGAGTTCACAGTCATGCCTTTTGGATTGACCATTGCACCTGCTACATTTATGGGACTCATGAATAGTATCTTCAGACCCTACTTGGACCAATTTGTGGTGGTATTTCTGGACGACATCCTGATTTATTCGAAGACCTTGGAGGAGCATGTGGAGCATCTGAGGAAGGTGTTGGAGGTCTTGAGAGATCAGAAGCTGTATGAGAAGATGAGCAAGTGCGACTTCTGTCTCAATGAAGTCGAATTTCTTGGACATATAGTGGGAGCTGAAGGAGTCAAGGTGGAGCAGAAGAAGGTGCAAGCAGTCAGAGATTGGACGGTACCTGCTGATATTCATCAACTCAAGAGTTTCCTCGTCATGGCGAATTATTATCGACGTTTCATTGAAGGATTTGCCAAGGTGTGTGCACCGCTCACGGACATGTTGAAGAAGCAGGAGAAGTGGCTATGGGGTGACAAGGAGCAGCAAGCATTTGAGAAGATTAAGAAGCTGTTGACACAGGCACCTGTGTTGGCAATTGCAAGTCCAGAGCTTCCTTTCACCATCATCACGGACGCATCAAATTTCGCAGTGGGAGCCATTCTTCTCCAGCCTCAGGGCAAAGGATTGCAGCCAGTGGCATATGAGAGCAGGAAGTTGAGTCCTGCTGAGCAAAACTATGCAGCACACGAGCGGGAGATGTTGGCTATTATCCAGGCCTTGAGGATTTGGCGATGTTCTGTGGACGGCCGTAAGGTGTTCATCAAGACCAACCACAAGAGCTTGAAGAAGTTTATGATGCAGCCAACGTTGACACCAAGACAGGCAAGTTGGATGGAGTTTCTGCAACAGTTCGACCACAAGATTGAGTACTTACCTGGGAAGATCAACCCTGCAGACGCTTTAACCAGGAGATGTGACCTTGCAGCTGTCTCAGTCATCAAGGAGAATATGGACTTCAAGGAGAAGCTTCAAAGAGGTTATGAGGTGGACCCGGAGTTTGTTGATGGTGGAGCAGCTGAGTTCAACGCGAGTATGCTGAAGAAGGACGGCATATGGTATTATGGTGATTCCAACAGAGTGGTGGTACCTGACATCAAGGAGCTACGAGACTTACTACTTGCGGAGCATCATGATTCCTTATATGCTGGACACTTTGGAAGCGAGAAGACGGCAAGCGTGCTAAAGCGGGAGTACTATTGGAGAAATATGGACAAGGACATCGAGGAGTGGATCAGGAGTTGCGATTCTTCACGCCCGACGTTCTGACAAACAGCATCCGAAATTGACGTTTCTCATTGGCAATTTTGGCCGCGTCAAGATTCTCCAACCGACTCGTTTGACGAGGTACCACGTGGCCACATTGAGGGCGCGTGGTGAGAATTTTATTTTTTGACCGCAGATGAGTAAGGTCTTAAGGGCCCCATGTAGGAGTTTCACCCCGTGAGGCTATTACCCCCTTAGGGGCTTGACCCCACGAGTCGAACCTCAAAGGGGCTTTTGTACTATGAGGGTTCAACCCATCAAGGCCTTACCTCCGTAGGGCTTTATTGACGCTCTAAGTGGCTATTGTAGTCAATGAGATTGGTAAGTAATAAAAAACGGAGGCGTCCCTGTGCCGACTGTATTGAAAGGCTGGCTGTTTACAAATTTACTTTGTGGGTTATAGAGTCATCAGTGATTGGTTGAGAAGCGGGGCACAGGCCTGTCACGGGTCACCTTTGACACCTTATCGTGCAATTGCATACCACGGTTACGGGCTCGCTTTGGTCGCGTTGGCCTGTTGCTGGCTCACAACGACCAAAATTTCTAAGTTATTTGCTGACGCGAACGCATCAGCATAACGTTACTCGCTGCCATAGAGAGCGGGCAACGGCGACAGGCAACTTGGACGGGCTGCCGATTCAGGTGGCCTGTCAGGGCCGCGGCCCAATTACTCTGGTCCGCCGCTGACACAAGTCAGCAGGCAACAAGGACGGGATGCCCGATAATAGTAAACGGGCCAATCCGGTGCGCTGACCGTCTGGCCCGTCGCCTTCTTCACAAATTGACCGGGCAACGAGGAGCGGGCCTGTCAGGCCACCCCCGCCACCCGCTAACTTTTGCAAGTGAACTTCAAATTTTGCTACTTTTTGTTTTGGACTTTTGTGACCAACGAGTCTATGATAGCGTTATCGCCACACGCAAACTTAACGACGACCAATCAGAAGACGGTGCCTATACTTAGTTCGAAATCGCATGGTGGTGAACATCTCTGAGGCGATGCAAATGTCTACGCGTCGAATGTGGAGATCAAGCGGAGATCGTTCCCAAACGATTTCTTCGCTATTTAGTGTAGAAATATCAAAAAATATCACTCTTTTCCTGCCGTGGAGGGGTCATTTTCTCCAGTTTGTGTGGAGGGGTCATTTTCTCCAGTTTGTATGGCTTAGCGTTGAAAAAATCCAAAGGAGATGATCGGAGATCGACACGTGGGGCATTTTTTGCAGTTTTGATTCAAACCGGTCTAAGAGTGTAGCCGAGGTGCTACCAACGTGGTTAACTCCCTAGTAGCGGTGCCCTCGCACTTGCCGTTGAACAGTAAATTCATTCCTTGTATATATGCTAGTATTGCTATCGAGTTTGACATTCGAAAACGAGGCCAACTCTGTTTATAGACTACTAAGGGAATATCTAAATCCAAGGCTGCAAGTTCTTATACGAACTACTTATAAACCTTCTTCATGTATGAATTTTTTGATGGCATGCCGCATAATTGATGCTTATTACATACATTTGACTCATGAGTATTGCTTACGCTAGTTATGTGGTCTTATAATCTTTAACAATTTCACTTAGAAAATACCATAAACAACAATGTTGATATAAAGATCTTTTATTGATTGTTAGTCGCTTATTGGTGAAGAATTTATTTCGATAGCCTAAGTCTTGCCGAGGCAATCTCCATGTCGTGTTGATAATCAAGCACATGTTTAAGTGGAATGAGCTCGTACCTTTGCCTAATAAGGCCTGTGTAGGCATTGCTCAGGCTTTCCTTCACCAAGTCCTAGCCGTTTTGGCGGCTACGCAAAGGTGCTGACCAAGCTCGACAAGGAGTTCTAGATTAGCTTCAGAAGCTGCTGTAGCGTTCCATCATAACCCACCGCACCACCTCTTGCGACCATCCTCAAGCTGATGACCTTGCAGAGCGCATAGTGGAGATTGTTAAACTGGAATTACACAACTACTGCCTGGCCCACGCTAGCACCCATTGGGACGACGAATTGCCGTGGCTAGCCATAGGGCACAACATATCACCCACAAGTATTGCAGTGCTGCAGGTGACACAAAGCCACTTGCGACGCTAGACAAAGAACACTTTGGACACAAGCAGCTTGTTGGTCATCCTGAGGGTCAAGCGCGTCTTGGTTTGAGGAGTCTTGAAGCTAAAAGGCGCAGATGGCCGTTTACACAAAAACGACGCTATGAACTGTGGTTCCAGTCACCTTTCTAACCTTGACTTGCAGATTCGTCCTTGCGATGCTCGACCAATGAAAATGTTTTACATTTGCACCCCTTTTTGTCTATCAAGTCACGTGTATTAGAGACTCCATTGCAACAAAGTTTGATAACTTGACTTGTATCGCTTATGCTGTAGCTGATGCACCCATGAGCTCTTAACTCACGACAATCATCCAAAGGTAATTGTCTCGATAAAGATAGCACACAGCAATCGACTACGTTGCGCAAAAGTATTACTAGTACTACTTTGTGCATACCTCACCCAATCCACCCAAGAAGGATGATGTTTAATGAACACAATGATAGTAATTTGCTATTATAACCAAAATAGTGTTCTAGAGCAAAGAAAAAGACCTGCAGTGCACTCAATTGCACTAGTTTCCCACCTTCACAATATTTGCAAAATACTATTTTACCACCAATTGACTATTTGATACCACATTTACACCCGATATGTCCAATTTAGACATTTTTATGACAAAATGAACAATGTTGCGAGAAAAACCACAAATTCAACCAGATCCCTAAAAACATTGGGAAGTGAGAAAACACCTTCATTTAGCCGTGAGGGTACATGTGCATGATACGTACAAAAAGATATCACACGAATAACCGAATTCGTGAGACAAGATCGTGTCGTCAAATTTGAATTTGAGGAGAGTGGATTATCCTTGCTAAAGTATGTACAAGGTATATGGTTACATGTTTTGTTCTGCTAATTTTGAAAAATACACAAAAAGTAAGGGACTGTTCGCAGGACCGGCCCGGCAGGCATAAGGGAATATTTTCAAAAACTTTGATCGTGCGTTTTATGATTTCTAGTAAAGAAAACAAAATTAATGTAAGAAGAAAAATGCAATCGCGTATATGATGCCTCTTGAGAATTTACTTCTCGTCACACTGGGGTCTTGAACCCTGAACCTCTGCCCCTCCGCCAAAACAAGCACGGATTTATTTAATGTCCATGACTGAATTAGCTGCTCATATGGTGAGTATGGTCACTGAAATTGGGCTTTAATTGAATTTAAATTTTGCAAAAGAAATGAATGTCATATGAATTTTTTTGTCAAACTGCTCGCGTGACCTATATTGTAAGTGATTGAAAGTTCTCGCCAATACTCAAAGTTCAAAGGAATGTCAAACTACTACTACGTTGGTATGAAAGAAGCAAAGAGGTTTAGGCCGAAATTATGGCATTTCTTGCAAAATGGTCAGAATCGTCATAAGATTGTCCAACTTGTCCAAATTCGGTGTGAATTTCGTCTCACGGCGTCACTTGATGGTAAATATATATATTGCTCTTTCAATATCTTTTTCTTCGTCAGAAGATGGTTCCGTATCTCCACAGCTAAATGAAGGCATACCACAGTCGTTGACATTCGTCATTAATTTAGAACGGAAAACGTGTGTAAGGAAGTCGTTGTACAGCGACATATTGGTTCTCATTGGTCCTGGTTTCTTGAAGACGTGAAGATACGGTTCTGAACATGCACCGCGTGCAAGTAGACTACTATAACATCGGTAAAAGAAAGTCATTTTACCAACTTTAACCCTGCTTTACCGCTCCAATGACCCACTTTTCCCTCTGTCACCGACTTTAACTTGAATTTTACCGGGGAACGGGACAGAACGGATACTCTACTCAATGGGGACGGAAAAGGACCTGAAATATCTATGACGGTGTACACGCTGTCACTCATGTTAAAAGCCGCTACCATTTGCTTCAGTGCACTTTATCTCCTCCAGCACAGCAAATTGCAGCCTTGTCTTTTGGAGCACGTTGCAGTAGATCGGAGTCCATCGGAGTCAGTCGAGAGTTGGTCGGAGTGGCCCGCATATGGGCTTGCATGGAGCTGATGGTGTCCTGCGATGCATCCGTGCTGATTCATGCTCCGCAATTGTCCTCAGTGCTTCCGATCTGTTCATGTGGCGCGCAATCGGAGGGCTCTCACATTTTGGCGAATGCAAGCAGAAACCCTCGATTCAAATGCCCGACGGCACTCGAACGGCACTCGACCGCACTCGACAGGGTTTGAACACGAAGATGCCAAATATTATCCTCGTACCATAGCACATATCAGGCCCACATAGCACCTGGCACCATCCCCTACCATATCTAATCAAGAATGTGGCAGAGCCGGTGCGAGCGTGGTCTGCACCTTGCGATATCAAAAAGTGCCCTAGTCTTCCCGCCATTGCTTGCGACCTGATATTTGCAACGGTGTGAGTACCGAATAATTCGAGTTTAATGTCCTTGGTTAGGGTTTTGTGTAGTCTTAATACACGATCTTTCTAGAGCACGAGGCTATCATATTAGGCGCAAGTATAAGACCACGTTAAGGGTAGACATATTGACATCTCTGTGTGCACCCTCTTTGTATAGTTCAATGGCCTCTAGCGCCATCCAGGCAGTGCTTCCCTCTTTGGGAGCATGCCACGGCATACTTAATGTGCGAAAAGAAAGAGGTTTCCGAACATCTCTAGGCCATGTTTCCTTGTACAAAAAGTACGACCTAGCACATCGCTGCTCCCTTACTTCTATAAAGTGTGCAGTTACAGAGGAGCGAAATGAAGTGAGGTCGACCCTGCCTAAGGAAGTGCACATTCTCGACTCTGAAGTCTTCGTGGGTACACAGGTGGGTAGCTTGAAGTTGCGTCCTTGCCAATGCATTCTTCACCTGCCTAAAGCAATAAGTATAAGATGAGCGGTCTTGGTGTTATGGGCTGATGTGGGTTGAGGTTTGCCAGAAGTTGATATTAAGTGACGCAGGGTCTCACATGGGACGGTTATGATTTTGTCAAGGAGGTAGTGTACTTCAATGGAGGAGGGATGCTCCCTGAAACATCCAATCACTATTTCACTTGGAATGAAGTTTATCCTCCTCAAAGTAGCACATGCTTATGGCATCTTGTGGCCAATAGCATCAGAAGTAGGTCGTAGACTTCGACAATGTCATTTATCCTGGTCAGAAGGGGTTGACGTTGACATTTTGCCCGGATCAAGAGCTTGACCTTGTCATTCTGCCCTCTTTTAGTTGCTGTCCGCTTGGACAGCTACTACGAGTGTCACAGCCAGTATTGGTTTTGACGCAAGGGCATTGAAGTTATTTCAGTACGAAAAGTGTATAGTTTCACTTACATCTGTGTCTACATGTATATCTCTGCGGGTAAAAGTGGATAGTTTCCCATGATGCATTGAAGCGTTCGGCTGTGCACTTTATGAGGTCGTACAGATTCTGTTGACGGTTGTTGCAGCAGTGTAACAGAATACATTGAGAGAAGAGCAAGCTGGCCTCTGGAGGCCTCTCCAGAGGTCCAAATATCAGCGGCAGAGAGGTGCAGCCAGACATTCCTGCAAGTTGCAACTGCAAAGTTGCAGCAGCAAATTGTAGCTGCAAATTGCAGGGGCACATCAGTGTTCAGTGTTGTCAGACTGCAGGGGTGCCTTAGTATTGAAGTTTTTAGTTACATTGCAGAGGAGCTTTGGCATTCGGGGTCAGTATTTAGACTGCTAGGGCAAATTGGGGTCATTATGTCAGCCTGCAAAGTTGCCGTTGGGTTAGATTTATGAGTCTTTTGCCGGGATACGTTAGGGTTAGTGTCGTAAGTAAGACTGCAGGCACGTCGTAGGGTTGATTGGCTTCAGTCTGCCAGTCCTCAGGATGGTTCGCCACCTGGACCAGCTCTCCATTGGTGTTTATTGGCTGGTGCTCGAAAGTAGTTGGTGCAGTCAACTTGTGTTCCTCCTTTTCCCAGACTTGTCGTACAAGTGAGGCCTCTCCCCTGGCATTGAATGCCCCCAGTAACTCTCTTGAGCACCCCCTACGCAAGCACGCGTGGACTGCGCCCTCCTTTCTCTGTGGGCCAATGTCCTGCTAAGGGGCAGCTTTTGGTGACGTTGGGAGAGAGTTAGGAGGCCTTTATTTTCTAATCTGCTGAGTATTGCCTGGCCTGGCCTGACTTGGCCTAGCCTAGCCGAGACTAGCCTAGCCTGGACTTAACTAGCCTAACCTATCCTGTACTAGGCTGTACTTACAATTTTGTCGTAAGGTGATCCCTCTCACATGCATGTTGTGGGGGTTGCTTGGGTGCAGGCGCAGCAGACACAGAAGAGCGAGAAGAGGGAGGAGGAAGTGGAGGGCTCGGGCGACATTTTGGACGGCTCCATAAAGGACGCTGTGCAGGCGGCGGCGCGCGCCCTGGAGGAGCTGCCCCTGCGCACTCTGGGTACTGCTGCATTGTACACGGGTGAGCGCGTCTCCTCCTCCTTCACCTCCTCTTCCTCATGCAGCACGCACTGTGCAATGTCCCTTTCTGCTTGTTTGTTTCATTTGCTCTGCTCTGTCTGAGGGGTTGAGCGTTCCTGGGTGGATGCGCCACTAGTGTCGGCCGGGTTCCAATGAAGCTAGTAACGAGAGGAGAAGGTGAAGAGGGCAGCTTGGAGAGTGAATGAGGGCAGATGTGGGGACAGATTTGCTCGATCGCACGCCCGCGAGCACATTCTGCGAGATGCCTAAGTCCTCTGGCTGTCACCTTGCCCACTTGCGCGGAGTGGCATTTTGAGGTGGCAAGTGGTGAAACGCAATCCCAGCAAGCCACATCACCTCTTAGCGCGGAGAGAGCTATGCTGCCTAGCTAGCTGTCTCGCCCTTGTGCTTGGGAGGTGATGGGCGCTCTAGCTCAAGGCCCGGACGTCTCCGTGCCTCTTGCTTCCTCTCCCTCTGCCTCTCACGCCAGGTCATTGCGCCACCTTCGCATCAGATAAGACGGGCTGGCATGACAGATGGGTCGGATGTGGGGTTGAGTAGAGCATATGGGTAGGGTAGCATGATCGAGGTTAGAGTTAGGTAGGGTAGGGCAGGGCAGGGTTGGGAGGGCTGAGGACTGATCATTCTTCGGCCTGTTCCTCCCTTTCCTTCTGCTCTCTTTCTCCTGCTCGCATGTGTGCATGAGCATGACCCACTTTTTGCCTTGATCTTTGCGTAGAAGCCGCTCTCTCTTTTTCTCTCTCTCCCCTCCTCTCCCTCCATCTCCATTCTCTTTCAGGGGTACTATCTGCAGCGTGGATGTGGTTTTGGATCTAGCATTGGCATGCTGGGAGGGCGGGGGCGGGGATAGGTGGGTCCAATGTTGTTTCTACAACCGGAATCAGCGCCAGGTAGACCACAGCGCTGCAGCATGTCTCCCCCCTGCTTTCCCTCCTCCCTCCCTCGCCCCTTGCGCATGTGACATTCTGACAGCATTGTTTGAGTGTGTGGTGGGTGACGTCCAATCTCGCGAGCGGATGAGCAGGCGTGCTGGTGCTGGGCAGCCTGGTAGCGGCAGAGCTGCTGGACCAGGTGGAGGTGGTGCCACTGCTGCCCTTTGCCATGCAGGGCCTGGGCGCCATCTATTGCGGTCTTGTTGCCAGGTACTGCTGCTGTCGTCGCTCCCACTGCTACTCCTATTGCTTCTGCTACTCCTAGAACTGCTACTGCTACTGCGTGCCAACAAAAATTGGAATTGCCTAGCCTAGCAGCCGCAGCATTTGTGCTCGCGAGCTCTTGTTGCATTTCAGGTTGCAGGCTCATTGGAAGGAGAAGACAAATTCTCTCCCTCCCTCTCTCGCGGACGTGCACGCGCATGCGCACTCGTACACATGCGGGCGCGCACGCACGCACGCACAGGAGAGAAAGTCACAAGGGCCACCCATAGGTTGGATGGAGCAGCGCACGCGTCCGTCAGCAGATTGTTGATGGAGTACAGGAGGAGGAGAGACAGGCACTGACTGCGTGCTCCCCTCTTTCTCGCATACCACACGCTCTGAGGCTGGGGTAGGGAGAGAGAGAGAGAGGTTGAGAGCAGCCCCCCCCCCCCTTCCCCCCCTTTCTCCCAAACGCGCGTGCCTGCAAGATTTCATGCGTGTGAATTACACCATGCAGCGATGCGTCCCCAGGCTCGAATGTGCTGGCTCGCACAAGACTGCTGACGTCCCCTGCCTGCCTGCCTGCCTGCCTGCTTGCCGCGTGTCACACATTCGCTGTGTCGGCCACTGAAGTATTGGGTTTGATGTGGGGAGGGGTGGTCGCAGCCGCTACTGGGCGTCGCAGCAGGTGGACCTGCGACCAGCGTCGCCAGTTGGCGCCATCCTGGAGCTCCTGGACGGCGCGCCCCCGTTGACCGGCGGGCGCGTGGGGCCCTTCCGCGCCTTCTCCGAGATCAAAATCCCCGAAGTGAGGCTTCTTTGCTCCTCTGCTGCTTCACTACGCTCTGATAGTCTGTGCCGCTCTTGTGCTGCTTGGCGACTGGCTGCTGCTGCTGCTCTGCTGCCCTTCTGCTTTCTGCTGACCTCTGCTCCGCTGCCCCCTGCCCTCTGCCCTCTGCTGCTCGTCTGCTCGTCTGCTCTCTGGTCCCTTTGCCTACCTCCCTCCCCACACGCGCGCAGGGGGAGCGCAGGTTGACATCAGCCAGCCAGTGACCCAGTGGAGGCAGAGCGCGTGTTCTTCCTGGAGCCTGCTACTGCTTGCTCTTGGCCCTTTCCCCTCCGATTCTACTCACTCTGTCAGGAGAGAGGGTAGCAGTGGCGATTATGCGGCAATAAGTGCAAGATAATTGTGTTCCGGCCTGTGCCTAGACCCAGTGTGCTGTGAGAGATGAACAGAGGAGGGGGAGCTGACGAGGACCTTCCTTCCCCTGCTCCCCCCCCTTCCCCCGCACCGCCTGGGCCCCCTTACTCGTAGCTCCAGCTCTGCTTTGGGGACTGGCCAGGCAAGGTGGCTGCGAGCCTGGTGTGTGCTGTTGGCTTGACTGACACGGAGACACGTGGCATGTGTGCGATGCCTGCCTGCAGAACATAGACGAGGCCAGCGCGGAGAAGCTGCGCCAGCTGGCGGGGCAGAGAGACGCTGCTATGGCACAGGTGGGCACGCACATGCACGCACGGGCTCACACGCTCATTTTTCCTTTGTCTTGCCCGGCTTTGGAGGCAGTCCAGCTGAGGTAGCCGACAGGCACTCCATCTGTCCGTCGCTCCTTATACCCTTTGTCAGCTCTCACATAACCGTAATCTGGCCTGCCTATGTGCTTCCGTGCCTGTCTGCCCGCCTCGCCTGCCTGGCTCCCTTTCTGTGGCTGTGGTGTTGACGGTCCTGGCGTAACTGACGAGGGAGTCTGTAGGTGTAAGCAAGCTGGAGATGCTCTGCGGGGTGGGGTGGCACCAATATGATTTCTCTTCTTTCTCACTCTCTCTGTGTGTGTGTGTGTGGGCTTCCTCATGCTGACATGCGTGGAGGATGGAGCCCTGTGTGCGTGCCAGGTAGAGGCCATGAGGGCGGCAGGAGCAGAGATTGGGAAGGTGGTGGCGGAGAAGGAGGCGTTGGAGGCCGTGGCCATCCAGCTGGCGCAGGAGCGCGACTCCGCCATGAGCGAGGTCTGCCCGCATGCCAGCGCCTCCCTATCCACCGTACACAGCCCACAGAGCACACAGCTTGTGCTTCTTGGGGAGGCTCTTGCAAGCAGAAGATTTGCACACCTCAGGATGTTGCCGCAGGCGTGCAACATTGAGTGGGCTTGTGTGTGTGGTTTTTTATTTGTCTTTGCGTGCGAGTGTGTGCGCATGTGTGTGCATGCGTGTGTTGTGTTTGGAGTTGCATTGGCGTGTGTGCATGCCTGTATGTTTGTGCATGGGTGTGCGTGTGTGTGTGCACTCACGCGCCGGGGGACGGTTGATCTGCTGGGTGGCTGGGGGGGACGTGCAGGTGGGTGCGCTGAAGTCGGCGGTGAACATGATGACGGAGCGCATGAAGGATATTGAGGTCATGCTGCAGCAGGAGGTGCAGCGCCTGCAGACGCAGAACCAGGCGCTGTCCACCGTGGCGCTTCAGCTGGCGTCGGAGCGCGACGCCGCCATCAAGGAGGTCCGTCTGCGCACCCGCCCGCTCTAGATGAGGTCACCCAGCCAGTCGCTGACTTGTTAACCGAAGGATGGGCTTGGCCACGCTCACTTCCTCATGGGTCTTCTAGGCTGTTTGTCCGACAGAAGGATGGCCCCCTTGCATGCGCACGGGCTGTCGAATATGTGATCTGTCCGTCCGTCCCTCGGTTGTTCTTTCCGCCTGTCTGTTGCCCGCCCCGTCCGTCCGTCCGTTTGGGATGTATGGGCGCATGCTGTGGTGCCACGTGCCAGTTGCGCTTCTTCTGTGTGGTCCCTTTTCGACTTCCAAAGTCTGTTCCTGGGAGTGCTGCCCCGCCCAGTGAGCGAAGGAGTGATGCAGAGAGTCTGGCATAGGCCAGATAGTAGTGAGAATTCAGGACCCAGGGGCAGGGATTGAAGGGCTAGGCTTGTAACGAAGCTTTTCCTGAGATTTCTCTCAAGCACCTACCTGTCTCCCGATTGTGGCTGTGCGGGGATGGATGTTTGTGCTGCCAGATGGTGGGCCTGAGGCAGCTCACCAACGAGGAGAAGGAGGAGCTGGAGCTGCTGGCCGCCAGCCTCATCGAGGACCGAGACTCTGCCCTGGCTGAAGTGGAGCAGCTCAAGGAGGTGCCTGCCTGTCCCTGTCCCTCTCTCCCCCCCTCCCCCTCGCTCTCAAGTGCTCTCAGCAGTTCCCCCCGCCCCCATGTGCAGTCATGCTTGTTTCGACTTGGAGTGCACGACTCTGTTCATGACTAGTCTTTGTGGCGATGTTTGCTACAACTTTGATGGGAAGGCTTGGTGTGTTTGTATCATGGCTGGGTAGTTCGAATTTAGCATCGTCTTACAATTTCCCGCTGTCGATGGGAAGCAGAGGTTAAGCATTGCTCCAGGACGTGGTCACAAACCCAGGAGGATCGTCGAGGAGATCTAGGAGCTTGACAGCTCCTTGTTGTGTTCAAAGGCAGTTGTGCCTGTGCCCCCTCATGCTATGTAGCAACAGTCGACCACGTTGTGTTCCCGGTTGTTTGACACAGGTGCAGGGGCTGGCATGCAGTCTGAGGGCGAGGAGGTGGTGCGAGGCTAGAATGTCTCGTCTGTGGGGATTAGGTGCCCGTGCTCCACGCGTCACTGAATTGCGCTGTCAATTTTGTTTGACTGCCTGGCAGGTGGTTGCAAGCCTGAGCGGCTCAGCATCGGGGCTGACGCCAGAAATGGAGCAATTTATCAAGGCTCAGGCTCGCGACGTCCGTTCACAGTTCATTAGCATCAGCGCCCCATACGAGGAACAGGTAAGCAACCACTTGCTTTTGCCCAATGTAGCTTGTTTTTTATCTCTCTTGCTGTTCCTCTCCTGGTCACATGTGGGAGCTAGCTGGTGAATTGTTGCAACTGCCTTCAGCTGCTGCCTGCACGGCAGATGAGATATGCCTGCTATTTTGCAGGGCATGTGTTATAGTGCGGGGCGGGCTGCGGCGATTTGGCATGTGTTGTGGCATGTATTATGGGCTACGCTCAGCACTTCCTCTGGCACTGTCTTCATTGGCTTGAGCAGAAGGAGGCTGTGGATGCTCTTGTTGCTCATCTTGTGGACGAGTTTGGAGCTCCGGAGGAGTGGACAAGTGACTACATTCAGAATTTCCTGAAGTCGTCGTCTATGCAAGGACTGGGAGTCGGCGCAACCCGTAAGGAGACACAGAAGATCAAAATGGCAATTTAAATGTAATGGAAGCTAGACAGAATGTATCTCCATTTGAAGCAGACACTATGTGTACATAAGTCTGTCTGAATCATGGTTGTGCTTCCAGTTCCTGGAAGCGCAGCTTTGTAGGGTATACGCTTTTCAGGAAGTAGGCAAACTTTATATTATTAGTTCATAAGACATCTGATGGCATTGTAGTCGATAATCGAACATATCCATCGTGTTAAGTCAGCTGTGCTCTACGATTGACTCTGAAAACTCCAGAATGTCGAGTATGCACTCTGTGCATGGCTTCCATCACTTAGCACGAGTTTGTCTTTCTACAGACTCCATGATTTTCACTAAAAACTTCGAAACATCTGTGTCAAACTTGTTTACCATTTCATAAGTCTCTGGGGCTGGAGAGGCCAACTTTTTTTTTTTGCACTTGATGTGTTTGAGCATTAGGCAGCTTATGAGATGGACAAGGATTGCTGCGCAGATTGGTAACGTGTCTTTTCCACAAACCTGCTCAGTGCTGCGGTCAGACATGATTTACTTATTTTCTCTTTGTACGTGTTTGTTCAGTCAGGGGACCACAGCAGCTTACATCCTGCCAGCATTTTTTTTCATGGAAAGCAAAACGTCAGTCCAAAAGACTGGACAAAGGACCGTGCACGGCTGGTGAGTAAATACTACTGATGACATTGTATGTCCTTGTTTGTGGCAGAAAAAATTGAGACAGTGTCCAGCAATTTGGCCTCAAGCATTGCGCAAATGCCCCTTGCAAACATGAACTGCTCATGAGTGCAGGTGTAACAACGACTAGTGATTCCATTTCCATATGTTCTTTAGCAAATATACGAAGCAGTAGAGTGATGTTCGCTGAGAACACGAACATTTGTCATTCATGGTGATCAGGTGCATGGAAGTGGCGTGGAAGTTTTCAAAAATGACGAGAACAATTGTTGACAGAAGATATCGCATAGTATATATGTGCAGCTAAAACAACTTCTATAATCATGTACAAGAAAGAGCACTGCAGTGGAATTCAGGGATTAAAACACAGCTTGCAGGGTAAGAGTGAAATAACACTGCTTAGTCGATTGTACAGTCAGGTAAGACTAAGTTGCATGATGTGGTGACTAGATACTGTCAACAACATTGTCACCCAGATGTCCAGATTAATAGTAACATTGAAAGTACTTTGACCTTAATTTGCTCTGAAGTTACTCTTCATGGTGCCCATCTTCACTTGGCAAAGCCGTGGGACACACACAACTGATAACGTTCTGTGCATAATGTAATCTGCAGCTGATGTTCTCGCTCAGACCATCAATAGAACGAAGAATCTCGATATCTTCCTCCCAAGCTTCAACTTGCTGCTGATGGAGACTGGTGAGATAATGTAAGGATTGACTCTAATAAGGACACGTTAAATTGTCTTTATGTACACAGTTTGCAGTGAAACAAAAGATGTCCGCAACATAAAAGGACAACCAACAAGTCTGCGCATAGAGGAGGATACTGAAGAATCTTTTCTTCCCATGCATTGTGAGCCTCGGTGAATGCGGCCTTCCCTGCATCCAATATGCTTGATACCTGCAAACAACAGTCCACGACTTTCCATATATACCTTAGAATGCTGGAAAAAATTGCTGTTGGCATGAGGACATTGGTAATCTGCTTTTGGCACTCTCATTTAGAATAAGATGTAGTATGGACATCACTTACAGTTAACGTACCTGTGTGCCAAATGCCTTGACTTTTGAGCGAACATGCTGGATGCTGGCTTCCATTTCGTCAGAGCCTTTTTGTTGATCATTTGAGTGCTGAAGGTTTTCTTCATCTGCAAGTGTATCTTTGGCTGGTTCTATGGCTGCATCAAGTTCCTGCTCACCTTGTGAAAATACAGACTCTTGATAATCATATCCTTGACTGAAGCAGAAAATGACGAGATTCTTTGTTTCACCTATTTCTAGTAGGGTCAGCATACACACATCCAATGAGTGTGTGGACACCAAACAGGCATGTCAGGTACTTTCAACTGGAGTATTGCTAGCTTCTCTCATATGAAGTCCTACCACTCCATGTGACCATTGTGAAACACATGCTCAATAGACAAGCATCGTGTCGTCTCTTCATGAAATACATACGCACGATTGCATCATCATAGAGCACTTCATTGCTGAAGCTTCAAAATCGCACTTGCTTCCATGCAGGACTGCGGGAGACAGCTATGTTATTCTTGGTTTCTCAGCATAATTAATAATCTTAAGTGATAAACATTCAGCTCTAGATGGGCAAGGTCACGTCTTTCAAAAGTAAGACTGTTTACGGTGAGCAGGCACTTAGCAACACCTTTTGGGTGGATCTTTTGGCATCAGGTTCGTGTTCTTCAAATTCTTCCTTCCTAGGTCGCTTCTTTTCCACTTCCTCCATCTTTCTTGCAAGTGTGTGTGCATCAACTGGCTCAAAATGCTATCACACTTGAGCTCAACTAGTGGTAAACTTTAATCTCCTTCTCCTTTGCAGTCACGACGCAAGAAGTAAACCTGGGCATCAAAGTTCCACATGGTATGCAACCCATACGTCTGCAAGTCTGTGGAGTCATGGGCTTCCGTTTGTCGCATGCAGGAACAAAAGTACCTTTGTTTCAACGTCGACTGCACTATGTTTCCATCCAATGACAGTCTATGTGAGCTCTTTTCTACCTGAGCAAACACTAAATAACTCTGTGCCACTATGAGCCACGCGCGCCTATGAGCCGTGCGCCCCCCATGAGCCATGCTTGCGCCGAATTGCGCGTGATTGCACCGTTAAGTGTTAGTCACATGCGGTCTGTCAGGCTGACTGATTAATTTACTCAAGGTCCTCGACTGGTGTGACCACGACTCTGACCCAAGTTGGTCATCCCAGGTCATCCCCCTTTGGCCCACTTTGGCCCACTTTGGCCAGACTTTGGCCCGTCGACCGCCTTCGACATGCTTTGACATTCGCAAGACTCGACGAGACTGGACAATTCATTCAGCGGATGCTTAGCTGTCAGCTAATGAAGAACTCGAGAACTCTTAAGCTGTCTAGGACCATCTAGGACAGTTCAATTCAGAATGACAGGAGTGGCCTGGGAGTGGCAAGCCCTTTCAGCTTTCATATCTGTTCAGATATGCTTCTGTTAGCAATTTACGATGAATAAGTATACCTCCTCTCCCTCCAAGCTGGCACTCTTAATTCCCAACGTCTACTACTCAGAACTCGGAATTAAGAGTTTTGCTGTTAAAGATCACCCATGAAATTGCAAATGGCTCGTGCGTTCACACTCACATAGCATACGTCAACCAGAGGGTAATTTTTAAGTACTCAGGAAACGTGTGTCGAGAGGAAAACACTTCCTAGTTCTCCGGCTTACAGGCAGAAAAAGTTTCTCTTCTGGGTTAAATAATATCTGAAACACAGAAAAACATTAGGGGCCTCAGATTTGTGTGCAATATACTGTTCTCCCGCTCTTACATGATGAGCGCCAATCGTTTGAGAATGTACATGTATTTTGCTCTCCTGTGGTACATAACGTAAACATCCAATTGCTAGAAGCTAAATCGAGAGTATGTGCAGTTTGGATGATCCCCAAGCCAACATGACGAAGTTTGGGTAAGCTTAGGAGTAAACAAGAACACCCTGTTCATTCACAGTGCATCCATCAGCCCAATAATTTGGTCTATTCACGCGGCTTAATTCTGCTTCATATACTGCATCAAATCAACATGTCCACTCAGCATTATCCAAATTCGCTGATGGAAATAACAGCAGACACAAGAAGCACAGAGTCGGAGTATCACGAAGCTTTCTCCTCTAGGTCAGGCCAAGTTCACCACAACTTGAGGAAGTATATCGACGGCCATGGAGTGCATGTCAATGGCCACACGTCCACTTCTCCCTCGACTGCACCTGTACAGCGAGACCAGCTTGGCCCCAGTACAGATCTGGAGAGCATGACCAGTGTGGATCAAGAGCTTCTGAGGCGGCCATACCTGCAGCCATCATCAGCATTCCCCCTCAGAATCAGTGATATAGGCCCAAGCACGCCGGGGAGGCCCATCCTCTCCGCAGTAGACTTGAATGCAAAGAACGCTCATGGGGGTCTGTTTGCAGATATTCTTACTGATCTCGTGCAAGGCTTTGGTAAATACGGAAAAGATTGGACCCTCAACAATCAAGTGGCAGGGGCGGTACCCCTCATCTTTGTCACTCAGCTCCTGACGGCTCTAGCGATAGGCAATTACCTGTCAAGCAAGACCAAGAGCCAGATGGGGGCCGCAGAGGCGCTGATAGCCACAGCCATCTCGGGGGCGAGCTCCGCCCTCTTTGGAAGCGAGCCATTCCGAGTGCCAGGTGTCAGCGGCCCCACAGTGGTCCTCCTGGCTGCAATCTACGAGACCTCCAAGAGGCTGGACCTGAACTTCCTCGCCTGGACAGCCTGGATTGGCATCTGGTGCTCTGCCGGCCTCTTCCTCCTGGCAGTGACAAATGTCAGCCAATCAGCGATCCACATGACAAGATATGCATACGAAGTGCTGCAAGCCCTGGCAGGCCTTTCACTTATATGGGACAGCTTTGTCCTCCTGGGCCGAGGCTTTGACAACCAGCCGCGGTCGCTCGCCCTGCTCTCCCTCTGGTTTGCGACCGCGACGTGGGCGCTGTCGTTGTACCTGAGGGGAGCGGAGCACTGGCACTGCTTTAACAGAACGGTGCGGGAGATCACTGCGAGGTATAGCCTGCTAGTCTCAGTTTCTTTTTTCACATGTAAGTTGATTCAACGTCTCGTTACTTATGTCTTGATGTCGTTTGACGCCCTCCCCTGGTACTAGATAGGATCCAGCTTGATTCCTCCTTCTTCATCATCACATTATCATCACATCATCCGCATCATCCACATCAGCCACTTGCGTCAATGGATCTTATGCTTCAGAGAGGCAAGCATGACAGCAGCTCTGAAAAGCAGACTCGTCTGTCCCTCTGGAGCTGAAGTGGGGTTCAGCATTTTTCCTATCCATCTCCTCTAGCACTCACAACTCTGATCTTCCAGAGGCGAGTTCGAACGGAAGACATGATCAAATAAAGTCCAAAAACGCAAAACGTACAGAAGCTCCATGCCTAGAACGAGGCCCCCGTTTTCATGCCAAGATTCCTCCTAGCTTCTTGAGTGACGCTTATGGACAGATGGACAGAGCCCAGTGAACCACCTCGTATAGGTCAAGACAGCTGGCACCATTTGGCAGCATCAAGCACCTCCCCCCCCCCCAAATCCCCCTCCGGGGAACTCCAGAAACTGTCTGTCAATTTGTACATGAAGGACTTAAGAATGGTAATTGCTAGCGGCTCCTTTGAGGTATACTGCTGGAGGATTTCGGCTTGTGAGGAACACCAATTCAGACATTGTCAATGAGGATGATGTGAATGACGATATTGTTGTCAACGATAATGATGACGATATTGTTGGTGATGATGGTAATGATGATATTTTTATGATGCTGATGATGAGTGATGATGAGTAGTGATGAGGATGTCGTTGTCAATGACAAAGACGGTGACGATGACGTCGGTGGTCATGATGGTCATTGTCAATATCGATGATGACGACAATCATGATGGCGTTGATGATGATGGCATACGATGACATCGACGCCGATGGTGGTGATGTTGACGGCGATGACGATGACGATGATGATGGTGATGATGGCGATGGTGCTGAAGATCATTATGGTGGTGGCCATGATGATGATGATGATGAAAACGATGATGGTGAGGTCAATGATGATGACAACTTTTCACATAACACGACCCGATTTTGTGCAGCGCTGCAGCTGGTGGCGGTGCTGTCCAGCGCCAGCAGGGTGGACGTAACGCCCGCCACGCGCCGCACCGATGGGGTCGCGAAGCTGTGGTCCTTGGCGCCCCTCACAGCCGTGCCTGCGTGGGCCAGCGCCCTGGCCATCCTGCCAGGTGTCTCGTTCTCAGCCATCATCTTCCTGGACCACCAGGGCTGCTCCATCGTTGCGGCAGTGAGCGCCCCCCCCCCCACTCCCCCCTCTCTATATTAGTATGTGTGTGTGCACGTATGCGTGTGCTGGTGCTCACGCTGCATTCCTGCACTCTGCCACTTGCACGGGCCAACATAGATGATTCTCCAGTCTTGTGTTGCCACTCAATCTGAGGTGGCAGATCCTGTCACAAACATGAGGCCTGCACCTGCAGNTTTTTATTTCTTGTGTTTTGCAGTTCAAATTTATACTCTCACTAGGCAACTCTGGAACCTCTTGACGACTACTTCTCTTTCTTTGCTTTGTTCCGTCGCTGTCTCGAGAGGGGAATACTTTTTCCTGCTCAAAATGTGTAAGAGCTTGTGCTGATCTGCAGGGCTTGTGGAGAACACCACCGTTCTTCCTAGGAGCCCCTAGCCCCCTAGCCCCCCAGCCCCCTGGCCCCTTAGACCCTAGCTCCTAGCCCCTACACACACGTGGCACTTAAATCAAAGCTGGCAGCTGCCCGAAGGCCTTCAGAGTGACATCTGGCGAGCATGCACGTTGCCTGTCGGTTTCCCACGACCGCTTCTATGGCCACTGGAGTGCTAATTGCTGCTGACGGTGTCCCCCCCTTTGGACACTTAGCAGTGCAGGTTTCCCGGCGTTGCCCGGCCGAGCAGGAGGAGCTGGGACCTGCTCCTGCTGTGCCTCCTCGTGCTCTTCTGCTCCCTCTTTGGCCTACCCTTCTGCTACGGCCTTGTTGCGCAGGTGCCACTCCATCTGTCCTCTTTGCTCTCGTTCCCGACTCCCTTCAACTCATAAAATCCTAATCTCGAACAATTGGGAATCTTCTGCGATTTTTCTGCAAGCGGTTCATAATTTGGCTTCATTACAGATGGGCATCTTCTGCATTGGAGCTGGCAGGTGTAGGTGTGTCCCGTTCACGCCTGCTGCCCTCGTGTTGCATGGACTCTTACCAGGCCCTCACTTCATGTAGAAAAGGAAAATGCCTGGGATTGTGTGGGCCCCTCATGTCGACCTCTTCATTTGCTGTCGAGACAAATGGTGCAGGTTCGGACCGTCAGTCTGTTTTCCGCGTCTCCAACCTTGATTGCATTAAAAGACTGCAGGTGCCAAGGACCACTTGGTACTGCCAAAGAGTTTCTTATGACTGACAAAGACGAGTTCCGAGCGTTCTTGCAAAGTTTGTACGGAATGGGTTCCTGCTCCGGGGTGCCTGGCCGTGGTTAACCTTGAGCCAACCTTTTTCATGATTACCATAGTACTTTGGCAGCCTTCTTCTGTACTATTTATGAGAACAATTTTATTCCTTGGAATTACTGTGCATATTGGCGGCTTCCGGTCATAGTGCCCTTCAACCTTGATCGAACATTACAGAGTTTCTGCATGATGCATGACGTCATGCCACATGACATCACGAGACAGAGGGGGCCCCTGGATCGTAGGAGCCACTTTCCAGTCTTTCCGGCCGATCTACTTGCTCCTTTATGTGAATTTCCAACAGTGTGAGTGCTGCCAGTTATTACAAGACTCGAAAAAAGCATTGGCAAAAGCATTGGCAACAAGCATGTTACGGCATGAACTTGTTGCCAGTTTGTTTCTGGAGGTGCAAGACTGTGATGTTGGACGTCTCCACTTTGTTGTGCCCAACGCGCAGACGCTGGTGCACATGCGCGCCCTCTCCAGAAAAGCGCCCGCAGGCACGACAGCAACAGATCCGGAGGGCGAGAAGCAGGAGGAGCCCCCAGAGGCGTCAGATCTCCGTCTGCTGCAGCAGCGCATCTCGGGGCTGCTGGCGTCGCTGTTTGTCGGCCTGAGCCTGCTTCCTGGCGTCGTGTCGCTGCTGGGAAAGGTCCCCCAGGGGGCCCTCATTGCCGTGCTCTTCCAGGTCCTGCCTCCTTCTCTTCTCTGTCAATCTGTTCTCCACTTCCTGAGGCCCTCTTGCTGCTTCCTCCTCCTCCTCCTCCAGCTCGTTCTTGTGCTACTAGCTAGCCCCCATCTCTTCTCCCAGTGTTTCTCCTCTTCCAAGTATTTTTCCTCCTCTTCCCCCACTGTTTTCTGGGGGAAGTCGTCCTCTCCTTACGCTGCTGACCCTCGACAGCCTGGGGCATATATACACAAATCAGTGACTGCTTGATGTGACTGCAGATTGAGGGGAGTCCTTTGGACTGGGTATGCAGACAGGCTAGGTGATAACTGAAGTTCTTGAAAGGAAATTGGAACATGAAGGAGTAACTAAAGTTCTCAAGAGGGAAGTCACGCTTGGGGGCAAGGGCATTCAGCAGCTTCCAGTGCCAAATAAACCCGGCAGGAGCACGCTTTATCCCTTGGTAGCAACTTATTTTTTTCAGACTGCAAAATAGGTGTACGACTGTAGACTCTTCGTGAGATACTTGCTCTCGCGCCCCAACTCCCCAACCCCACCACAGACGTACAATGCAACCAAGAGAGCAAGCAAGCAAGCAAGCAAGCAGACCCCAGCCTCTCTCTCTCTCTCTCTCTCTCTCTCTC
>WELA01002258.1:256549-274179 GCA_009602735.1 Mesotaenium endlicherianum
CTCTCTCGCTCTCTCTCTCTCTCTCTCTCTCTCTCTCTCTCTCTCTCTCTCTCTCTCTCTCTCTCTCTCTCTCTATCCTGCGCGGCTGCGGTGGTGCATGTGTGTCCTGTATGCGCAGGTGGGGTGCACCTACTTCCAGGGCCTCCAGCTCACGGCCTGCCTCAGGAGCCTGGTCACCCGTCAGCCCCCCCTCTCCCCCCTCGCACGCCTCCCCAGGGGTGTCCTCCTCAACTTCACAGCGCTGCAGGCCATACTCGCCGCCATCCTATTCGCCATCACGCGCACCCCCGCCGCCCTCGTGTTCCCCGCGCTCGTGCTCGCGCTCCTCTTCTCCAGCCGTGCCCTCCTGGCGGCTGTGTACCCCCCGGACTGCGCCGCCCTCCTGTGCACCAGGCTGGCAGACCCCGTCGTAGGATGTAATGCGCTGGATCCTGGATCCGATGGCAGGGCCGGATTTGATGGAGCTGCGGGCGCCGGCGACGCTGAGCTGGCGGCCCAGGGGGCCCAGGCCGACGTGGAGCGCGGGGGCGGCGAGCTGGCGGCCGTCGATGCTCCTGGTCCAAAGGATCTCGACGATCCTGCGGCCTTTGAGAGCGCGGGTGACACCACTGACAGGGGGGCCAGCAGCTACTCGCTTCCCTCCATCCCTGCGGGCGGCCAGGTGGCGCCCCCCCGGGGCCGCTACCCGAGGCGGAAGGGCAGCCGCCCCTTCAGAGAGGCTCCTGTGCAGCCACATGGCACAGGGGCAGGAGGGGGCCGCGGGGAGGCGGAGAGCTCGGCCATGGCACAGCAAGGCACGGGAGGCGCAGATCCGCATCACGGGAGACTTCCGCGTCAGGCACCCGCCTTTGGTTGTCGGGCGCCACCTGGCAAGCCGGCAGCCGTCCGAGCAGCCCTCGGCAAGATTGTGCTGGCATCGAAGAGGAACCAGGAAGAGACATCAGATGCGCTTGAGGAGGAAGAGGTGGAGGATGAGGGGGAAGAGGATGGGAGCAGGGAGGGGGACTGGGCTGAGAGGGGGAATGGGCGGGGGGAGGGGGGCTGGCTGCCAGGCAGGCACGGAGACAAAGCAAGCCGTTTGGGAAAGCGGCCGCTGGCGTCGGCGTCCCCCTCTGGCCACGTGTCGCGGTTGCTGGCAGAGCAGGCTGCTGTGGACGCCATGGCCAGACGGGAGCGCGAGAGCGAGGGCGAACGCGACGACGCCTACAACGGCAACAATGCACGTGCCCTCTCTGCATTGCAGCACGGGGCGACTTCCCCGCCTCTTGACGACGCTTCTCTCCAGGCCGCTGCCGCCGCCGCAGCTGCCGCCACCGCCGGCGCTGCTGCTGGTGCTGCTGCTGCTGCCAGCGTCGCTGCTGCCGCCTCGGGGCACCATCCCCCAGAGCCGACGCGCGTGCACAACAGCCAGCACCCGCTCATGTCATCGGTGTACCACACTGCCGCCGTCAGCCCCCTCACGACAACGATAACAACAACATCGACGGCAACGGTGGCGGCGACGGCGACTGCCACCTCGAGCTCCAGAAGCCCTCCAGCAGGCGGGCGGCAGCCCAAAAGTGGGCGGCAACCCAAGAGCGGGCGACGGGCTCTTATGCAGCAGCAGCATCAGCAGGGGGCTGCAGGCGGCAGGGCCGAGAGACGCCGGCCCGGGGGCGGGGGCGAGGGCGGGGGTGGCAGCGAGCACGGCAGCGACTCGGGGCTCATGGCTTCGCTCAGAGGCGCATTCCAGGGCTGGAGGCGGAGGGACCTCCACCAGCACCAGGGCGACGGCAACGACAATGAAAACGCCGGCGAGCTCTCTAGTGCTTCGACTGTCCACAGCAATGCTCTCTTTGAAACAGAGGACTCGCGAGGAGAGGCGTCGGAAGAAGAAGGGCTGGGGGCAGCGCAGGCAGGGCAGGCAGGGCGGCAGGAGGAAGTGGAGGAGGAGCCGCCATTTGGGGTGCGCATGGAGCCGTTGTTGTTTGTTGCTGAGGTGGCGGCTGGGCAGGGCAGCTCCAGAGGGGGATCAGGCGGCAGGGTGCAGAGGCTGCTGCCGCCCGGGATGCCTCTCCTGCACAGCACGTCGTCCACCTCCCCTGGGCAGGACGAGAGCGGATCCAACTGGTCCAGCCGCCCGCCGACGCCCTCTCTGCGCAAGCCGCCTGGCGGCCCCTCTGCTGCCACGGCATCAGCATCTTCTCCTGCTGCTGCTGCAGCTAGTGCTGTTGCTACAGAAGCGGCCCTCTCGGGCAGGCCTCCCCGTAGCAGCAGCAGCGGCAGTGGCGAGCACGTGGCAACGGCACGCCAGGGGGAGTCTGCAAAGCAGCACTTGGTGGGGCTGGCACCACGGCTGGTGCAGATGGTGACTGGGAGCAGCAGCCACAGGAGGGCGAGGCCGCAGCGCACGTTGGAGAGAGGGAAGCAAAAGCAGGACAGCACAGGGGACCGCCTGCTGCTGCTGCCCTCTGCGTCGGAGACGGAGGAGGAGGCTGACAGCGCCGCTAGGAGGCGCGTGCGTGCCAGGCGCGAGCATGCCCGCGAGGAGGAGGGAGAGGAGGAGGAGGAGGAGGCAGCCGGTGTGCTGGCCCTGCCCCTTGCCTGGCAGCAGCACGGGGGTGGGCATTCAGCCATGCTGGCGACGGCAAGTGCTGACCCCGGGGGACTGCCACCAGAACCTGCGGCAGCAGCAGAAGCAGCTGCTACTGGCCCGACGACGCTGGGGATGACCAAGAGGACCACTACTACCTGGTGGGCGCCGGCGCCGGCGCCACCTGTCTCACGCGTGGTGCGCGAGCTCGCGCTGACAGCTGACAAGCCCACACCCCAGGTGACTGCAGGCGGCTATCCTACCGCGCAGGCGGTGGCTGCCATCATTGATACCATCTGCCACAAAGACGAACGCGGCCATTCAGAGAGCGCGCGCACGGTCGGGTCCGTCCGAAGCTTCCTGTCCTCGCAGCTCACACCTGGCAAGGCTCCGCCTGCTGCCGCCGAGGGCGGCAGGCCACATTTGAGGAGACCAGACGAGCGAATGCAACACGCCACGCTCACTCACGACGCCGTGAGGCAGATGCACACTTCCCACGAAGACAGGACGTCGCTTCCTCATGCGCGGGGGTTGCAGGCCGGGGAAGCATCGGCCAGCCTCGGCTCCCTATCCAGGGCCGGAAACTACGGAAGTTCAGAAGGCGAGAGAAGCAGTGGTGCTGCTGCTGGTGGTGGTGATGAGCTTGCAGGCTCAGGGACCGATGGCCAGGATTGCGCATCTGATCGAGAATTTGGCGGCAGACGGCAGGAGGGCTTCTCTTGTGGTGGCCTCGGCCATCTGGGCCTTGGGGAGGCCCAGGAGCAGCAGGGGAGTGAGGAGGCGGGGGGAGAGCAGAGCCAAAGAGGGAAGGGAAGCGCAGCAACAAAGGGCGCCGCCGCCGCAGCTGCACTGCCCGCGCACGCGCGCAAGCACCACCCCGTGTCTGCGCCTGGGCTCGTGCCTGTGCCAGCTGGCAGGTTTGGAGATAGGAGTAGTGGCAGCTCGTTTGGAGGAGGTGGTGAGACTAGCTCCACAAGTCAGGAAAGGGGGCCTGGGCGACGGGGACGCTTGGCGAACGTGGAGAACAGGGCATTGCCAGGTGCCGATGACTCATCGCCCGCACGTTTGGTATCAAACACTGTGGGCCACCCGCTTGACCGCAAGGTGGGGACGCACTTACCCGACTCCCCTTTTTTTTATGTTTGAATAAACTCATACAACTCAAATACGCAGTTTAATATCTTGTGAGTTCAAGATATTCTTCTTCGTTAAGTTTGTGCAAATAGGTGGACTTGGGCGCTAGTCATAAGAGCATTGTGCTGAACACTTTTGACCCCACAAGGACGATCGTGGCAAGCGCGCAACCTGCTTGAGCACCTTGTTGAATATAAGGCTTGTACTTGTCGCCAGAAGGCTGCTTTGGGCAGGAAGGAGTAAGTATGGTTCCTTGTTAGACTTAATCTATACTTGCATTTATACACGTGATAGTAGATACACGTACTTGCTACATACCCTTTAAGCTGCAGCACCACGTTTCCTCAAGTGAAGGCTGAAGCAATGTGGATTCCAGAGCCGAGCCTAACATCTTTGAGCAGTTGGGGTATCTTTTGTACGTGGATTACACAAAGAGGTTTCAGCAGAATCTATTCCTCTTTCTTGTGTAAGTGCAGAGGGAGTGGAGAATCTGAAGTAGCCACGGGCGGTCTTATGACTTTCATCGGACATAAGGTTTGGACTCTCATGCTTGAGCAAATCCCTTTCCTCCCACCATGCAGGACTTATTCTTTGCATAGTACGTACGCCTTGTCCTTTGACACTAGAGAGAAGCGCTTAAGTAAGAACGCAAGGACGCTATACAGCACTACCTAAGGCGGTACAATGCCACAGCACTTTGATTCATCAGCAATTTCAGTATGTAGGGGTTGTTAGGAAGACTCACATCTGCGTAAGTCCTACATACGAGCAAGCAATTGAGGCTTTGATGCATGAAATCAAGTGCTTATACATGTACTGCATGCTACAAGGCAGTTCAGAATGTAAGCGCACGTGTGCACCTCACACACCGACGTGCCATCCTGCACGTATTGGTAAGTCTTGAAAAATCGACCGCCCCGGAAAACCATTCATCACCAGAAAAGCTGTGCTCACAGATATGAGAATCAATATATAAACCAGATAGCTTGAAAAGGTTCCATATTTGAGAAGCTCTTACACAACGACTGCATGAACCAGGCTGGCCGAGCCAGCAATCGTTGGTTCTCTGCCCTACAGAAAGACTCCAAAAATTGTTCTGAAAGTGGTATGAGCTGCATGTGCCTTCGGCCAGCTGAAAGACCTCCAGAGTATACATAACAAGTTGCAAAAGAGTTATTTAGGCTGCTGCCAGCATAACATATCTGAGTAATTACATATTAAGTACATGTGTTCCGTTATAATATAAATACGCAAACTCTTAACAATAATAACTTTAGCAGCCTCTTAATCCTCATCTTCGTTAACCTCCGCAGCGTTGTCAGCCACACAGAAGGAGAAGACGCCGACGTCAGGTCCGCTGTTGGAACCCACAAGAGCTTTCCCACGCTGGTACCCGTTGCCGACGTAAATGCAGCCCTTGTCAACCGATGTGCCCCCATATATGGAGTACCCCGTGGGAAGCGTTTTCAGCAGTGCGCCCGTTGCGGAGTTCAGAACCACAACCACCCCGTCGCCTGTTGCAGTCACAACTACCCCGTTGGCAACAAGGGGAGGCGAGCTGGGGATAGGCACCACTCCCGTCGGGTTTGCGGTTGACCAGACAAACTGTGCACACCCGTTCACGCGCACACGCACATATACACACACGCACATTTACATACAGACACATACACACATGAGAACTTATGTCTATCAGCCATCATCAGGATTTTAGTTTATAATGGTGTGGTTCCTAGATCTCCTAGCTGCATGTATATATTGGCCCTCGCAAGTAACGGGTGACGCAACAATTTAATCCAAGAGGGTGGCTACTCTCCCTCTGCCAACACGCAGGCTAGGTAAATATGCTGGCAGCCTTTACAAATCCAGGCCTCTCCCTAGCTGTCAGTGTGCAAATAAATGAGAAGAATGGCTGCATGATGTCTACGTAAGGAGGAAATCAATCACTACAAGCAAGCTGTTGGTTGAGAGTCAATAGACACCTACCGCGCCGTTGGTCACGTCGAGCGCAATGAAGCCGCCACCTGTCGTGACAGCCAACCCCGGCTGGAGGGTGAAGTTGCTGTGCTGCGAGTTGCCGACGAAAGCGTACACGCGCTTCCCGTCGGTGGCCATGCCCCAGGACACTCCCCCAAAGGTGCCACCTGGCCCCGCCTGCTTCTGCCACACAATCTCGCCGTTGGCTGCACTCAGGGCCCACATAATGCCGGACTTCTGCCCCACAATCACGAGGTCCTTCTTTATGCCGGGCGCAACCTTCACCTTCCTGTGCACACGCACGCATGCACGCACGCGAGCACGAGGACAAGAGGACAAGGCGGGCCCAGTCAACTCAGGCCCGTTGGTAGCTAGCTGTCACAGTTTTTCAATGAAGACACGTGCCACAAGGACGCACTAAGAGCCATAACTTGGCATGCATGCGTCACAAACAAATGTCACCAATGGAGGAGCCATACCATCATGAAGGACTAGCTGGGGCTCAAATCTTAGCCCGACTCCAAGTCTGCAGCCTGCTGAGTGGTGCAAAGGAAGCGTAATCTGAAGCTTGAAGAAACTGGACTCTGGCAACAAGGTCCAGGCCCGCCTGCAAGAGCGCGGGAAACAAGCGCAAGTTCGCTGCAAGCATGACTTGAATCGAAATGCCAAGCAATGCATGAGTGCTGCTTACTCAATGAAGACGGGAGCCATGCCGAAGTCGGCATCGGGGCCCGGCTGCGGAGGGCAGTTGGGGTTGCCGTCGCCGGTGGGCTGGTAGGGCAGCCCGCACGCCAGGTTCCACGCGTCGATGTAGTTGAGGCTCTTGGCCCACTTCACCGCGCCGCTGTGCAGGTCCAGAGCAACCACGGCCTCCGCGTAGTTGCCCGGCTCAATGCACGGGTCAGGGAACTGGCTGCCGTTGGCCTGCACGCGCGTTTTGGGAGATAAGAGAGAGGGAGAGAGCAGGAGAGGGCGAGAGGGCGAGAGGGCGAGAGGGAGACAGGGAGAGAGGGAGAGACCAGATTAGTATAGAGAATGTGGATCTGCACAGAAAACCTGGATTATGGATGGCCCCATCAGCTCAATAAGAACCGTCCTGTCTGCAATGGGAACACACAAAGTGTCCATCAAGGAAATTAGATTCATTTCAAAGTGGCACAAGCTGGTGGCAAGCGTCGTAAGTGATGATGGTACCACAGCTTTAATGAGGCTGTCTTATAAAATCACCTTCACAGTGTGCTATACTTGACACTAGAAAGATTCAGCTAGGTATGACTCAGCGGAGGGTGCGTTTAGCGACTCAAGCTTTTCCCAGCAGCTGGAGATATCATGCAATTGCTAGGGGGAGAATCAGCACTGACCTCCTGGCACTCTGCGACATTGGGCGGAATGTCGTAAAGGTTGCCGGATGCAAAGAAGACGGTGTTGCGCACGGTGTCGATGGAAGGGCTGCTGCCCCACAGCGCCGACCCAGCGTACCCTCCTGGCTGACCTCCGTTGCTGGGAAGCATGGATGTCTGTAAATTTGTTGGAGAATCACAATGCGTACAGGTCAGTCACGTCAACAAGCGCAACAGATGCTTGAGCTGCTGGGCCTTGAGAAATTTGAGAGCGAGCCTTCTGCGTGCAGCTTGTCCGACCCAGGGATCTGCCTACTTTCACTTTCCTTGGACAGATGTCTACGTGAATGATGATACGCCTCACTATTGCGCGCAGATGTGCATATGAGCGGGCACTAAGGGCATTTAGTAGGCACCAATTGAATGTGAACAGCCACGCAACACATGTGAGGTATTGTGAGGCAGAGAAGGATGTTGCTCAGGTGAGTCGTTGTGCTTGGGCCTGTAGGAAGTCACCTTCCAGAGGATATTGCCAGTGGGGATGTCAAGTGCCAGCGCGCTTCCTTGGAAGCTGCAGCATGGGTAGTCGGGAATGGCTGACGACATCAGCTCCTCCTGCCGAGAGATCAAGCGCCCAAAAGTTTAATATGTGCTTTTTGATTTCACCTAGAGCTTGCATTAGAAGAGTCAAAATGAAAAATGATGCTTCATCACTATAGTGGGCGCATTAAAAGGGTAGTATGGACTCATGGGTAAGTACTTATTGCAAAGCTCATAAGATGTATGATATGTACGTGGACTTCCAGCTGGTCCACATATAAAAATAAATGCGGCTGAAAAAATTTAGTAAGATAATTGTGACACTTCTCTACGAAAGCAACCAGAGTTCCGCCCAAGCTGAAAAATTATGCCAGCGGCACAAGCAGACTTCTAAAGCACATTTGAACCAAACTCCAGGAGCCGATTAGAATTTATGCCAAGGAAAGAACCTCCAGCAGCGAGGACAAGGTAAGCACGGGCACCCACAATGCTGGAGACGCCGACGTAGTAGGAGCTCCCGTACACCGTGCCGCCCATGGTGAGGATGGCAGCCACGTGGGAGTCAGCCTGCGTCTGCCACACGAGGGCCCCTGTGTTGATGTTGAGGGCTAGCACATAGGCAGCAGGCCCGATGGCAAAGTTGGCGCTGGTGTCAATGAGGAGGAGGCCATAGGCTGCAGCTATGGCGGGCGTGGTCCTGGTCATAAGCACCACGGGGAGCTCTGTCCCTCCAAAATTGAACCTCTCCAGCACGATGCCAGTGAGGGCGGGAAGAGAGGCCTGCAGAAGGAAAGAGAGGAAATCAAAACGTCAGCAGGATGGAGTGGGAGGTCAAGACTCAAGGGCAAGAGACTTGACATCTGAAAAATGTAAAGCTGTAATTAAGTGTCTGCACTGTGAGTAGAGGTGTCCGGCCTCGAGTGTGAAATCCCGAGTGAAAAATCCTGTAACCAGTTTGAACTTTGAATATGTCTTTGAAAAAGGTAAGTATACAGTTAAAATAGGCATAGGGACTTGAATAATAATTGCGCTTACCTTCCAGATGACAGCGCCAGTGGCCTGGTTGACAGCCCACACATAGCCCTGGAAGTCACCAAAGTAGACCACCCCGTTGTGGACGGCTGGAACGCTCGTGACGTCCCCGTAGGCGCCAGTGGGTATCTTCCACTTCTGTGTGAGTGTGGACGCACTGCGACGGCTGAGCTTGTGCTCCCCAAAGGCTCTGCGCGTGTTGTGGATGTCTCCTCCCCAGCTGCCCCACTGCACGCATGAGGGATGAATAATACCACTTTCTTCAGTGACACAGTTGTGGATATCTCTCCCCATCTGTCCAAGGCCAGGGATATATTTATGTCCTCGTTTTGATAACGCAGAGCAATTACGGTTTCTGAAGCGCGTTACTAGCAAGTCAGTGACTGCATATAGCATAAATTGTATTCCTGGAAAGCTATACAATGTTCATTCAGTACGCATGTTGTAGCTGCAGTAGAAGACTTTTCAAAAACTGGCCAAAGGCCAAAAACTTACAGTATTGCTCGATGTGGCACTTGCTGCTGCTTATTCGTGATCGTCATTGTGTCGCATCCATCCAAGAGAGCCTCAAAGTTAGTATTTGACGAGCATCTATTCACGTGAAGAAGCCAACTTAAATATACAATAATTGCTGACTGACAGAATCATATGGTGACAGTAAGTTTGTATACACTCATTGCAACCTGACAAGAGTAAAAAACTGACAATAGTAGAAGATAAGCCACATTGAAGTTTCACACTCACAATCAACGCAATCTAATTAGCCGGCAGGCCTTCCAACCTTCATTCAATCCATGAAGCTAGATGCAGTGCCATACTCACCAGAAATGAGGAGTAGAAAGCAGCAACTAAGCAGCGCAGCTTGGCCACGTATCACGAAAGTGCTCGGAGCCATGGCTTGGTCCTCTTCTGACTCAAAGGTCCACCTTCGCCTACCTTCAGGATAGTGCCAGAAGCCTTAAAAGAGCTTCAACCTCAGCTTCTTCAAGTTGAAGCTTCCGCAAGTCTGGCAGTCGATCTCGACCAGGGACGATGAGAGACGGTATTCTCTGCCCCTCTTGTACTATATATATACTATTTACACTCAGGACTGCTCGATGGCTGGCGACACAATTTGCTGTATTCTGCAGCCGATAGACGTTGACAGGTCCTCCAACTCAAGGTGATGCCTACTTTCAGAACGTCCCGGGTGGACGTTGAAGCAAGCCCTGGCAACTTGCAAGCCCGGCTGTACCGAGGGTGCCCAATGCACCGCTGGAAACTGTGCGTGCATGTAGTCCCCAAGGCCCGCAGACGATGTATTTTTGTTTCATCGTCGTCTTTAATGATATACAACCATCTATAACCCACCTTAAATTACACCCAATTTTTTTTACCACTTGCTACCGCTACTAGGACCAACCAAGATCGACCACGACCTCCGATTGCCTCCAGGCTCCGACCAACTAGGGCCGAACCAGGCCAAGGCTATGCGCTCGAGGAACCAGATAATTCATGTAGAATGGAGGGTACCGGTACACACTGCATCACACTGCATAGCCTGTAGGAGGGTGTAGGCCTGACTGAGGGCGTTGTGTCAGATTGGAAGCAGGTAAAGTCTCCCGAAGTCGTAACCTCACCAGTTACTATCTCAAGTTTCTACTGGTTCCTGCCTAGTTTCTACCATATCACGGCGTTCAGCATGCTCCTTCAAGAACGACATGTCGAAACTTGTGGAGGACTGTAAAAGCGTTCATCTCATAATAAAACAAAGGTGTCCTGGGCAGTCGAGACTCCAGTGGCTCTCTTAATTTTCTTAATTTTCTTTAGCTGGTCGCATCCAGCTCTATCAGCTTTTGTTTTGGATAAACATTGCAGAAAACTGCTTAAAATTGTCTTGATAAACAATTAAGCCCGAAATGCCTCACATTAATTAAATCCCGCTGTTTTTCCTACGAGCTGCCCCTTCCAGGCTGTAATATGCCGCACAAGACAAACTTCATATTTTAACCATAGAACGGACTAACTTTAGGTGGAAATTCTGAGCAGGTCTCACGTTGGCAACTCGTGTTAGATGTTAATAAGATGTTTCAGTTTACTACGATCGCGATCCTGTAAATGTAGTAAAACTCATACGTAAGTACACGTGAGCATATGCAAATCGTACGACGGGCCCGAAGTACATGTCAAAAGTCAGATGTTGTGTTAATATTGGTTGATATTTCCGACAGAGCAGACCTTTTTGATTGTACAAGACGTAGATATCTTCATCGAGGGTTTGGAACTTGGAAGGCTACCTACCCAAACAAACTGCTACAAGCAAGTCGATGCATGTGTGTAAGGTGCACGTGAATGATCTGCAGCCTCGTTCTAGCTCTCTGCCTTTCGGCAGTCCTGTACCTTACCGCTGATTCAATGTACTGTGGCCTTTGAAAAGTCAACATTTGACAGAAGACTTGTCCGTAAGGGTAAGAAATTGGTAAGATGGTCACGAGTCAGGCCCCAGGATTCGAGATAAATTTTATGTTATTTGCTTCTTTGGATGTTTTACAATCTTGAAAAATCTTAGATTATGTCAAAAGAAATCCTGGTCAGTAGGAGCTGATTTCGCGTAAAATCCCTGCCTCATCGATTTTCAGCGCAGTGTTCAATTCCGACTGGTATACGCAGTGCGGTATACGCAGTGCGGTATACGCAATACGCAGTGCGGTATACGCAATACGCAGTGCGGTATACGCAATACGCAGTGCGGTATACGCAGTGCGGTATGTGAATGCGGACAATTGAGTTTTGGCGCAACAACCTCGACAAAAGCGCCAATAGTTGTATTATATTGACAATTATCACATCATATATGGTCGGGTATGTCACAGAGATGGCCATGGAATTGATTCTTGGTACAATGTCGTTAGACCTGTTGAAATAAGTTACCAGACTCACCACAATTCGTCAATATTGAATTCCTTCACACAAACGCAAGAATTATTGAAAAAAATCCTACCAAATTGTGTCGGATGTTCTGGAAACCCTGACCGTCGCCCAGAGCAGGCCAGAGGATGTTTCCGAAATTTCCCGAAATCCGCGACTTTTGTCGAATCACATCTGGTTGGACCCATCTCAGTGCGTAGTCAATGGTGACGCAGACCTTGTGACTTTCATCCTGCGTCAGTCTGACAACGCCCAGCTCACTCCTATGTCCACCATCTGTCAGTGAAGCGTTTACCATTCGCCACTGATATATATTCCTGACAAACTCATGTTCCACGAGCGCATAGCTTAGGCATGGTTCCATTTGTTGCTATTGCTTTCTAGGGTTGTACTTACCCGCTTCAACCCTGTCTGGTGGCAACTGGGAAGTCTTGTGGTACTGGAATTTCCTGGTAACGGAAGCAAGTGGTGAATCGATTCCTCTTAAGGCGACATGTGTGCAAGGTGGTGCGAACTCCGGAGTTCTTACCATCCAAGGCACTTGCACCTTGTCGGTAGCTTGATTCAACCTCCTCCCGAGTCCCGGGACGTTCTGAAAGCAGGGCGACCTTGCTACCATCTTACCAACTCTATTTAAGTATACTACACACAAGCATGTCTCGAGCAATTCAGAGTGTAAACTAATAAGGTACGAGAAGATTGTCTCTTCGTAATTACTTTCCTTGGTCAATCTGCTGTGAATTGCGAAACTTCGAGAAAATGCGAACTCGAGTTCAGAAGCTGCTATATTAGCTGCGTTCAGCATTCATTCTCAGGGTAGGCCACGGCACGCTTCAAGTTGTAGGCGATAGAGCGTAAAAAAAGGATAAAGCCATGGCTTTACGCACTTCGTTGGACATGGCCAAGCTGCCCTGCATGGTTAATTATACTCCTTCTGCTCCTCCACACATGCTCGGCAAGCATGCATGAAGGTTGTAAAGCTTCCTAGCTGTTTCCGGTCATATGATTTGAGGCTAATAATGTAGCTATACATTAATTGACTCTGATGAGTTTTTTTGTGTCGGCACTACATTGATTGTAAATGGTAATAAAAATCTGAAACTACTGCTCTGCGTTTAAATCAGGGCTATGTGTGGGCACACGAGGCCACTGGCGCTGTCATCCGGAAGGTGCGAGCATTTCCTCACGTGCATCCCTTTGCCTGCTTCACTTCAGCGCACCTTCCGCAGGAACTCATGGATCAATGCCAGGTGTGGGTGGACTCTCCTCATATTTGTTTACACGCTCTCATTATCACACTAGCTGTTGCCACCCCTGCTCTGCGTACATCTCAAATTCCTGCACATGCTTCGCCTCTCACACACTGACTCCAGACACGTCATCAGTGACTCCACTAACACCCTCGACCTTCAATTTGATCCCTGCTGCCACTTTCTGCAGGTCTCTCTTCCTGCCCTCACCGGCGTCATGCTGGAGAGGTTCAATTTGGGAGGGACAGAGCTCCCCGTGGTGCTTATGACCAGAACCACGTCCGCCATAGCTGCAGATGGCCTCCTCCTGATTGACACCAGCGCCAACTTTGCCATCAGCCCTGCGGTTTACGTGCTAGCCCTCAGCATCAACACAGGGGCCCTTGTGTGGCAGACGCAGGCTGACTCCCACGTGGCTGCCATCCTCACCATGGGCGGCACGGTGTACGGGAGCTCCTACTACGTCGGCGTCTCCAGCATTGTGGGTGTCGATCAGTCCTGCCTTTCCTGATCAAAGTTTCACGACATCCATTGTTCACTTCCTTTAATTCTTCTGCTTGGAGGCACCAATTATCATCCAGGCCTGTGTTTGATCTCTCGTATATGCAAGCTTAACATTTAGAATCTACAAATCTCAAGCAATTTTTATCTATGCTCCATGGCTTGACAGGAGGAGCTGCTGTCTCGCACCGTTGCCGGCTTTGAGTGCTGCAGCGTCGTAGGGAGTGCCCTGGCAATCGACATCCCCACTGGCATCATCCTCTGGAGAATGAATTCTTGTCCGGGCCCCATCAATTGTGAATCCGCAGGAAAGTGGGCCATGTCATTCTATGCATTTCATTTCTCATATTACTCGACCAATAGCTGTTCAGACACGATTGGTGCAGGTTAGATGCCTTGCACCAGCACATGCACACGAGCACACACACACACACACACACACACACACACACACACACACACACACACACACACACACACACCTACACACACACATATACGCGCTTACACACACAGAAACACACACACACAAGCGCGCACACAACCCATGCACCCCACACCAGTTCAGGGGCATACTTTTATGTATGCAAAAATAGTACGCTGCTTAAATAGTTGAGTGCTTGGGTATCATTGGCAGTGATCCGTGAGCCATCACTGGCGCTCAATGCCACGTGTGGCTGACTGTGCGCCTCTCAATGCCATTGATGCATACGGAGGTCGAGCATGAGAGTCCTCCGAAGCAGCGCTGGGGGGCGGCAGCCCTTTCGCCGATACCGCGCGCAACACCGTCTTCTTTGCATCCGGCAACCTTTTATGACATTCCCCCGGTTGAGCGTCGCAGAATGCCAAGAGGTCAGTACTCAGGTGACAGGTGTCCCCCTTGTAATGATTCCCAGCTGTCATGCACACCCTTCACTGAGCTGAAGGTTGCAGCCTATGAATTTGAAGGACGACCTCCAAAAATTAGTAATATTTGAGACACTCGACTTACTACTTGACTTACTATTGCCTAGCCTGACACGCTACCAAAGAAATTATGAGGCACAACCTACGAAGTTACTGCTCAAACAAGATTTCTTGCCAGCTGTGCGTGCCTTGCTGGTAAGCGGCTTACACCTGTTTGTCTGGAGTTTCAACTTCACTTGCAGGAAAGAAACAAGCTGGCTGGGTTGACCAGGTCTATGCAGGCTTGAGAGAACCTCTGTTTTGTGAACGTTCTTGACATAAAGATATGTATCATAATGCTCCACTTGTGCTCCTGAGCACCGTCCCTTGCAAAAAAAAAAATTCTTTTTGAAACTGACCGATGTGTTCTAATGCGTAATGGTTGATTCCTCAAAAGCAACAGGGCTCGTCCTCTTCTTAGGTGCTCACATGTGCATACGCTCTTATCACACGTGACATGGGTATCATCAAATTAACTGGAGCATAAATAGTGATGCAAGCAGTATGCGTTGATGCACTTTGTTGCATGGACTCAACTTCATTTGATGTATGTAAATGGCTTGCGTATATTGCCATGTCAGAATCTTTGCAATAGTACTACCTAGGGTCCTCGTGTTGTACTACCTACTGCTCTCCACTCACGAATATAGGAGGCTACACTTAAACCGTAAAACTACATCATGCATTTTGGATTTGAGTTAACTTGCACCAAGCTTTTGTGAACCTAGTTTTTCAATCCTGCTGAATGATAGAAGTCAGTAACTCCTTTCTTTGGCTGCAATTGAATCCATTTCCACTTTCTCTTGCACTCATATATTTTTACGATCATTGGCTCGCCAACATGTCATTGTTGGCATTATGCTTCATATGAGAACTTTGGCGTGGAGTCCCAAGCTCACAATAAGTACATGTTAGTGCGCGCGGACAAATGTACTGCAAGTATTAGCGAGACCCATATAGTTACTCCTTCATCAGTCTTCAGGTGAAGCCTCACAAGAGTCCATTAAACTTCAAGATTGAAAACAATCACTCAAGTAGAAGTCTCTGCACATGTGGTGCTCAGGGGAGAAGCACACTCCAGGAGACAAGGGGATTGGAGGAGGTTCTGCTAGCTGCCTGGCAGAGGAAACCTCAAAAGAATAGTCAGCTAGTCTTGAGAGGCACAAAGAAGCTCTGCACTTTTGTCCACTCCTCCTCTGCCGCAAGTCTTTTCTGCAAAACGATTCCCCACTCCTTCTGCACCTCAAAGTGAACTACTGTGAATGTGAACATCCACAATGACACATTGGTCTGTAGGTTCCGGTCACATTCACCAAAAGTCAACAGCGGAATGTGATGATGTGGTCAAATAAAGTAAATTTCAACTTTGGCCTGTCAAAGTGTCTATTAGTGAGGCTGTACTTTGAGATTCCTCCAAAGCTCGCTTCGGCGTATCACCTGATCTAACACGTGCTACACCTACAACTCGTCTTTGCTTGCTACATCGTCACCGTCGACAGGTGCAAATTTCTCCAACTCCTGCTCGCCATCCCTTGCCGCCTCTAGCTCCTCCTCTATTTCCTCCGGAAGCAATTCACTATTGGAGCCCACATCTAAGTTGTCCCCCAATGACGCAGAGCCGTCAAACGGAGGGATGGACGAATCTGAGCCGTCAAGCTCGTCCGCCTCCAGCCGTTCGACGAAGCGGCGCTGCTCCTCGTCGAGAGCCGGCCACTCCGCCACAATGCGTCGGGCGCCCTGCCAGCCACCCCCACGCCACGTCATTTGCTCAGTCCAAGCACACTCTTCACCTTTTTCACGTTCTTTGCATTTTTCAGACGAGCTCTTTGCTCCAAGTTTGGTACTTGTCTGTGCACATCAAGTTCAGATGTTTTGGACAGTGCCACATGCATTCACAATATCCTCCCCACGCACTCCTATATGCTGTATAGGTGTATGTGAGCTATGCTTGTGCTACTGTCGCAAAGAAGTGCACACTCCACAGTCTTATAAGCTAATCACCAAGCATGTAGAATTACTCTTGCGCGCCTGTGCGCATCCACAGACACGCAAACACACACATACACACACGGGTACACACACACACACACACACACGCGCGCGCGTGCGCAGACTGCACTCTCAATACGAATGCTCTCCCGCCCCCTTCCTCCGCGAGGCTCCCTCTCCCGCACGGGCACAAGTCCTCCCCACCTCCAGCTTGGGCTCTTTGGTCATGGGGTTGTTGCAGAGGTCGATGGTGCGCGCGTATTTCTTCGTCTCGTTGCCGCACCACGACTCGCACCACAGCCACTGCTGCGGCAGCGAGAAGATGGGCACCGCGTGCTGCGCGTAGTTGGGCAGGTCCTGCACGACAGCTCCGGGCAGGGAAAAAAAAAGAAAAGGGGGGGGGGCGGCAAACAGACATGAAAGTGCACACGGGTTAGGGCATAGGGCAAGATTCAGGAAAGCAAGAGGGGCAAGGGTATGTATGCATGCATGCAGGAGCGAGAGAGATAGCCACCCAGCAATTCAGCCGCAGAGCCGCCCACAGAAGCATCCTTGGCACGCAGGTCACGGACCGACATGCTTGCGAACAAAGGCAGCATGCTGCGTGTGGTGTGCGTGCGCAGCCCTGACGTGTCAGGCCGACAGCGCCTGTCATATGCTAAAACAGCTGAGCAGCAGCTGACACATCGGACNACGGGACAAGGTAAGAAGGAAAGAACAAAGAGGGAAACAACAAGTCAGTTGGAGTGCACACTCCTTCCAACCTCCGCAGGTTAGACCAGGTGCCCATCCCGGGCCCGACATTAGCCCCCTCTCGCCCGAAGAGATGGGAGAGGCCGCAGGCATCATGCCCGGTGTGAAAGGAGGCAGGCAGGAGTCAGCATCTCTCAGTCGGCACGGCACCTTGAGGCCATCGACCGTGCATGGGCAAGGCAGCAGCGGCCTGCAGGGGCAAGAGCTGCCCCCCTTTTTCCCAAAGAGAGCCTAGACGCTGACATAAGCGCAGCAGCAGGAGCACGAGAAGGAGCAGCAGCAGCAGGAGCAGCAGGAGCAGGAGCAAGAAACAGTGGTGAAAGAGGAGGAAAGCACATGATTTAGCAAGAACAGAGCACGGCATCATGGGGACACCCACTGGCATTCGATACGTCAACTATGACTGTGCTCTCTCTTCCTCTCTCTCAGTGCGTGGGCGGGTGTGTAATCGCAGGATAGGAGGTCCATCCCAGCAGGCATGGGGTTGCCTGTACACTCATGGGGGAGAGTAGTCGGGGGGGGAAGGGAGGAGGAGGATTCGGGGGACGCACCTGGTCGAGGTTGGCGAGAGAGTTGGGGTCCTTGCTCAAGCTCTCATAGAATACGCGCAGGTGGTCTCCCGCCGCCATCTGGCGGAACTTTTGGAGGTCCACCACATACAGAGCACTGCGTTTCCCCCCCCCCCCCCCC